>BCLH01002472.1:0-24304 GCA_001602315.1 Zoysia pacifica | reverse complement strand
CCTAGCCAGAGTCATTGTTTATATTCTTTGGGTTATTGAAAACAAAAGCACTCCAGGTTATATTGGCAACGTGACGCACAAAAGATACTGTAATAGTTTACAGTAGATACAAATATACATTTTAGACTTTCATTTTATATCTTTTATCCCTGGTCATCTTTGAACAAAATAATATCTCATCGTACATAGCGCACAAAAAATATAATGAGCAAACGCTTGTCTACAAGTCTAATTTACAACTTGGATGTCATGACCATAAAGTAAAGACTGAAATAGTCCAATCTATATTTTGCTACAACTGATTCCTGAAAAAAATAGTCTTAATTAATATTGCCAAATGACATATATTATGTAGCATTTTCAAGATTACTAGTACATGTTATCTGTTTTCTGCAATCCTGATCAAAGAATTCACCAACTTTTGTTTCCCACTAGGTTATAACCCGGCCCCACAGAAAGATAATTGCGGTCGGTTATGTGGAAACATCAGTGTTCCTTTTCCATTTGGCATTGAAGAGGGCTGTTCTGCGAGACAACAATTTTATCTCAACTGCACGAATGAGACATCATCGACTCTTCTACTGGATGACTATTTGCTGGTGAAAGATATTGATGTTCAGGAAGGGCTAATCAAATTCTCAGAATTTGAGGAATACGAAGGGTCTGTTGTGTCTATGTCAGATGATGGCCCTGGTATTTTTATTGTCTCAGGCGAGTCAATCTCTATGAAATGGGTTGCTGCAAATCTAACATGTGCAGAGGCACAAGCAAATAAATGTGGATACGCATGTGTTAGTACCAATAGCAAATGCTTTGGAGTGAATTCCTCGGATGGTTATGCTGGTTACCAGTGCAAATGCTTGGACGGCTTCAGGGGAAACCCTTATGAGCGAATTAATGGTTGTCAAGGTAATGAAACTTGACTCAGTTTACTCGGTGACAACCTTTTGTCGTGATGCAATAGCTCAGAACCGATGATAATTAATTTGACCCAATTACATAAATCTGACAATTCTGTACGTATATTCATGATTTGACACATTTACTGTATTAGATAACATGACTGCCGATGTGACACATTTAAATATCTTGTCTAGACGTTCACAAATGTCTATGTTAAAAAAGAAACACCCCTGAAAGAAACTATGCAACCACTCTGAAAGATTCAGCCAACAAATAATAGACCATATTGAATCTTGCCAAAATCAATATTGGAGTTTAAAAGAGGTATATTAAGATTCCACCAAAAATTAATCTTGTGAACATTAATCTTGTCTCTTTCTATTTTTATTTTGGCATACTATCAAAGGAACTTGTACCTCTCCCATCTTTATCACTAGCTTTAATTAATAGGTTATTGCTCTTGTTTCTGTTATCTTACGATTGCTTTCCTTGACTTAGCTTGTTTATATCAAACCTACCTTGCTATAAGCATATTTTTACTAGTGTGAATGTGTGACCTACGTCCTCTTCTGTTGTTGCTTGAATGACTAGCATGACTTGGTGTGTGATGGTCATTCATATCCAAAATACATGTAGAGCACTGGTTCTTTCCCTAGGGAGAATAAAGTGCTAGTGCGCATGATTCAAAGAGCCCCCCCTTCTCAGTCACACAATTCTTAAACAATAATGAAATAACTAGGAGGCGGATGAAGGACAACCATGTACAGGCAAAATGAACACAAAAAAAAAAAAATCCTGCTACACCCGGTAGATGTGGCGTGCAAGCTTTAAACAAAAACTGGCAGTGATGGGCAGAAGCAAGTGTAGCCCTAGGAAAAAACTGCTAGAGATAAGGACGAAAACCAGAAGTCTACTAGTAACTCTAGCATTGACTATTATATCATATTCCTCCATTAAAAAAATATAGGCCTTTCTAGAAAATTTAGGACAGATTAAAGGCACATAGAAAAGACGCACGGCCCTAATTGAAATGAAAGCCCACCTATTCTGCCCAGAAATCAGGCATGCATGTCATCCCAAAAAATATCACCAATGCGTTGGGCCTCTATAATTTCAAGAAAGACATAATTCATGAACAAATGTTGAAGGCTATAGACTTGAATTTGTGGACAGCAAGAGTATCATGAACTGCAGTTTTACTCATCAAGATAGCTCTATATCACTATATATGCTCAGGTTTAAGCAAATATGGACAAAGCATCAGCATACATTGGGACAAATAGGAAACACAAGCTAAATATTCCACCAAAAAGATGTATAAGTCACATTTTATTCTTGACAAAATTTGGGAAGTTACAAGGACATGTATCTCAAGAGTAAATTTTTATTAGAAGGGCCTATCAAAATGCTATATATTAGCTAGCACAAATAAATAATCCTCCTCAACATACTAACTTCCTTGAGATATAACAAGAATAATGAGTGCAAGTAAGCAAAAGAGGAGGGATCCCGAAACACTGACGAGCTTGGTGCTTCAGCTCCCCTTTGATGCTATGGGACTGCTAGCTCCGCATGAGAGCTTCGGTCTCCATGGCCACCATACTATCAATACTCTACTCGGTTACACATTGCCACACAAGTGATGCCGCAACAGCGGTGCTAGTTGATTTCAAAAAAGGAAAAAAAAACAGTGGTGCTAGTTGGATTGGATATGCTATATTTGCTATTTATAATTATGTCAATTTCATAGTAACATTGCTTATAACAATTTTAAATTCTTCAACAGCATTATCTTTCAAATCTCTTTATTTAATTAATGTTATGAAAAACTACTTCAAAATGTTGGAGTTCTACCATTGAAATCCAATGAATTTGCTGCATTTATTGACCCATGCTTGAACTTTTACAGTGATATAGTGCTAGAGTGGTATCTACTTGTAGATCAAACTAGTTTTTATAGTTAAGCTAACTATAATATAATATTTAAAGGTTTATTTACTATGGGAATTAAAGAAGATGCATGTGGTCAACTTGCAGATATAGATGAATGCATTCAATCAAACCAAACATGCAGAGGGATTTGTCAGAATACTATAGGGGGGTTCAAGTGTACTCCATGCCCTGAAAAGACAGTTTATGATCCAATAAAATTGGGGTGTTCCTCAGTAAAACAACAGAGCATTCTTGTTGGTAAGAAATATTTGTTTTCGATCTACTATTTCCATGCAAAAAATAAAACTCTTATATCATCTAAAATATAGGTACTATAATTGGACTAAGCAGTGGTTGCAGCGTTCTAATTGTTAGTGTAAGTGGGATTTACCTGACACGACGATGGAGAAGGAACACCCAAAAGCGTCTGCGGCAGATGTATTTTAGGAAAAACCAAGGTCTCCTTCTTGAACAATTAATATTATCAGATGAAAGCGCTAGTGACAAGACAAGGATTTTCTCATTGGAGGAGCTCGAGAAGGCAACAAATAACTTTGATTCCACACGTGAGCTAGGCCGTGGAGGACATGGTATGGTGTACAAGGGCATCTTATCTGACCAACGTGTGGTGGCCATAAAAAGATCAAAGATCATTGAGGAAGATGAGATTAATCAGTTCATTAATGAGGTTGCAATACTTACTCAGATAAACCATCGGAATATTGTGAAGCTATTTGGATGTTGTCTTGAGACTGAGGTGCCACTACTGGTGTATGATTTTATACCTAATGGCTCGCTGTATGGGATTCTTCATGATGACTCAAGCAATGGATTGGTTTTATCCTGGGATACTTGTCTCAGAATTGCGGCAGAAGCAGCTGGTGCACTTTCTTATCTCCATTCAGCTGCATCTGTGTCGGTTTTTCATCGTGACGTTAAGTCATCCAATATTCTCTTGGACTCTACCTACACGGCTAAAGTGTCTGATTTTGGTGCGTCCAGATTGGTTCCGATTGATCAAACACATGTTGTTACAAATGTCCAAGGCACATTTGGATACTTAGATCCAGAGTATTATCATACTGGGCATCTAAATGATAAAAGTGATGTGTACAGTTTTGGTGTTCTCCTCTTGGAATTGCTAACTAGAAAGGAACCTATTCTTACAAGTGAGTTTGGCATGAAGCAAAGCCTCGCAAACCACTTTCTGTTGGAGATGAATGCTAGGCCTATTACAGAGATAGTAAGTCCCATAGTACTTGAAGAAGCAACCATGGACGAGATCATATGTTTTTCTTCTCTTGTAGAGATGTGTCTGAGACTCCAAGGTAACCAAAGACCGACTATGAAACAAGTGGAGATTGCATTGCAAATTTTGAGGTCAAGACGGTTGGAGTCTAGCGAAGCAACCATCGGAAAAGAAGACGAGATGCAAACACTAATAACAAAAACAGATATAAAAAGTTATCAGCCATCGGCTATTGATTTTTCAAAGAGATCAAAATTTCCATCATCCAAAACAAGCCAAAATTTTCACAGCTTAGTGGATGAGTTTATGTCAACTGCCAGCCTGCCACGCTAGATGTGCCCTCTAGCTTCACTATTGCTCGTTATTAAAGGTGTCTGTTGAAGCAAATACATGTTCAGCACGTACATACTCTCCTTGCATTATTTGGCATAATGTAATATTTTGCAATTGTTTCCATCCCGTAAGAATGCCAGATAGGTGACAGGGTGGTGACGGTTTGTGATCTTCAGTTGTCACATCTTCAGGAGACCATTTCTTGAAGGTTTTGTTTATCTCTGTAGGTTTATGTATTGTACTATTATCTTCAAACAGCAGGGATAATATTTTTACGATTTTGTACTTGATCCACAACTACACAGTTTTTTCCTGTGCAACCCCACATGCTAGTGATGAAAAGCCTGATAGGATTCCATGAGATCTCATTGCATGTTTGACCCATGTTTACTGTTTCACCCAATTGCCATTCTTTTGCCTGTGGACTATAACCTAAAGAATAGGCATCTGTTTTTTTTCTCGGTCTTTCCACCTATACATTCTCTTTTCATAGAGCATCCTCTATTGAACTGTAGCAGCAATGGGTCACTCGACTACTAACTTCTATAGTTCTATATCACCTTCACATCTTCTGAGCAGAAGGGCCTTATTAGCATCCGATTCCCATACATAGACATTTCCATCTCGATGAGAAAAGTAAGCCACATCTAAACTCTGCAGGCCGACGCTGTCTTGGGAAACTGTACAATAGTTACCCACGGCCAGTGACCCTCTTGCTCTCTGCACAAATTTGGATGGAAAACTAGGAAGTTGACCTACTATGTTTAAAGAATGATGCATAGACCAGAGAGAGAACACGTTGTGTATCGGCATTGGATACATAAGGATGACGACAAGTGAAAGTGTGTACGCTAGAACTTGTCAACGCAATAATTCATGCGTCATGGGCGTCCGAGAGCAAAGGGTACATAGCTACTTGATGGATCGGTGCAGAATGTAACCGTAATCTTCTCTGAATTTGCCGTGTGTTTTACAGTTTCCACGGTCTTATATCATTTTACTGCTCATCATGATCAATGTGTATATGTCGTGCCAACTGGCACCATCTGAGCCAGGCAAAAATTTGGGAAACCAAACTGAATTGGCGAAGCTTCTGTTCGACCTCCCATAAGCTCCATCAAGTAGGAGAATAACTAGAACAGGGACTCACTGGTTGGGTTACACCTATCACAACATACTTGTAACATACAAGTTATTTAATGAGAAACAAAAATAACAGAATGGATTTGGAAAAATATGCTGCACGGATGTATGATCCTAAATCTATCAAGACAAGACACCACCCGACCTCGTCTTTGTTTCCATGTACCACGGACAAGAGAGGGGCACGATGTATCTGATTATTTGTGGACATGTGAATTGTGTCAGTAATGTCGTCGTGAGGGCATGATAAAGTTTTTACAGTAAACGGGGAAGAGGAGTGTAAGATGTGCAGATGGCATTGCGTTTTGAACGAGGAGCAGGCAGCTGATGTGTGGAAGGTGGGCAGATCCTGTAATTTGACGCAGCATCAGGCCTAGAACTATTCCTGTGCACCAGAATATTGGAAGATGATGAGTGTGCTGGTGATCAGTCAGATGGACGGCCATATGTTAGGTAGCGAACGTAGGTTAGACTGACATCTACCTTGATACAAACTAGATTGCTTACACCGGGAGTGTTCTAACAGTGACTCGGAGCCACACGGTCACACGGCACTCATCCTACACATGAAAGTTACTCTGAGTGACACCACTTAGGCCAGATTTCCCGGTGCCTCCTTTTCCAACAAGTTGCAATAAACATTTCAATCAGAGAAAGTGCTGGACATACCTCCAACCCAAGCAAAAGCAATAGCGATGTCATAGCTGAAAAGATATATAGGACATCAGGAGTCATCAGATTAATAAACCAGAATGCACCACCCTCCTTAAAAGATATCTTGAAGCATTACAAAACAATGAAACTGTCTATGAGAGAAATAAAGAGAATTTGGTGATGGTGTTGCTGACCTCTCTTCCTAATGGGTGTGCGTAGGGGAGAAATCAGCACGAACTCAGCCAAGGGATTGGATCTCAAAGTATAACGGGAACACCGGAATTTGGTGGATTGGTCGCCGGGCTGGGACATGTTCCCAGCCATGGTGTTGAAGGTAAAACTTCCTTCTCAGAAAGTTCTTTATTCTTTAATGATTACAATTGATCTCCTCCCTGCTTTATATAGATAGTAGGCCTATAGCCTAAACCGACTAGAATAGAAAAACAAACCAAACCAAACTAAATCTAAACAAATAATAACTACCAGATCTTATCTAATCCTTCTCATCTGTTGCACGTCTCCTCCTTTGGTACCTGTGGCCCACAAAGGAATCCACAACATTTCCCTCCTCCCTAACAAACAGCACGTCCGCGAGCTGTACAGTAGGATACTAGCATGCAAATTCCTACATCTGCTCCCGAGAGGCATCTGTTAGTGGTCTGCCCATCCATTGAACAAGTAATTTCCAGACACCACGTATTACTTTTTCTGGTGTGGGACTGACACGGCCATGTAACAGATCAGGCAATGGCACAACCATTGTTGGTGGTGTTCCTATCAAACTTCTTGAGCAATGAGACATGTAAAACATTGTGGATTCTAGCTTTTGGTGGAAGCTGTAGTTTGTATGACACATCACCAATGCAAGCTACCATCTGAAAAGGCCCATAGAATCTTGGTCCCAGCTTAGATCCAAGGAAAAAAAGAGCGATTGAGTGGGAGCTTCAGCATGTATAAGCGCTGAGCGGCCTAGTTCCGCCTTGTTTCAGCCTATAAGCGGCCACAACGCATGCGTGCCACTTCGGCAAGGAAAGCGGCCCGTGTCAAGATAAGCCTTGTGCGTCAGGTTTGAATACTTTCCTAGTTTAGCTAGTAGCTGTTTTAGAATTAGATCAGTGATTGATAGCCTGATTGGCTCTGATTTTGTTTCCTAGTTTATTTGTATTACTTTCTATGTAATTCTCTATATAAACAAAGGAATAGAACCTGAAAACGCTGTCAAGTTTAGTAGCACCAATTCTTGTGTCTTCTGTGTTCGCGTGAGTCTTGGCCAGGGAACTTTGCCGGCGACATGGTCCGTTGTTATTCAAGCAAGTTCCTAACAAGTGGCATCAGAGCGAGGAGAGTCGATGGCGGGAGGAGGAAAGGGCGAAGGGAGCGGCGACAGGGATGGAGCGATGATCCAGCGGGTAATTCGTGAGGTGGGGAACGGGACTAGCTACCCTGTTCTCACCAAGACCAATTACTCCAACTGGGCGCTGCTCATGAAGGTCAAGCTCAAGGCTCGAGGACTCTGAACCGCCGTCGACAAAGGAGGAGTTGATACTCAGGAGTAAATGCAAGCACTCGACATCCTCTGCAGTGCTGTGCCAACAAATATGGTCTCTGTGATCGCCAACAAGAAAACGGAGAAGGAGGCCTGAGAAGCGATCAGGACCATGAGGGTCGGCGGAGATCGTGTCAAGAAGTCCAGGGCACAGTGCGCTGGCAATTCGAGGCTGCGACGTTCCAGGAGGGCGAGACTGTTGAGGATTTCTCTCTTCGGTTGAGCGGGATGGCGGCGACCCTGGAAACGCTCGGCGAGGAGATACCCGAAGACAAGCTGGTCGACAAGTTGTTTCGGAGCGTGTCTAAGAGATTCCGGCAGATCGTGTTAGAGATTCCGGCAGACACCGGGGCCACGAACCATATATCGGGCTCTCAAGCGGTGTTCGCAGACCTTGACACGGCGGTGTTCGGCACCGTGCGCTTCGGGGATGATTCTGTGGCAAGGATCGAAGGGCGAGGCACGATGGCGCTCATGTGCAAGGATGGCCGGAGAAGGATTTTCACCGGCGTCTACTACATACCAAGGCTCACAACCAACATCATCAGCCTAGGCCAATTGGATGAAATTGGCTACGAGGTGAAGATTGTTTCCGGTGTGATGCAGATCCGTGAGCCTGGTGGACAGCTGCTGGTTCGAGTGCCGCATCAGGAGAATCGCCTATTCGTGCTGAAACTGAATGTAGCACCATCACCATCAGTGTGCCTCAGTGTTCATGGAAAAGAGGAGACCTGGCGCTCGCATGAACGGCTTGGCCATGTCAACATGGCAGCCATGAGGAAGATGGCTCGGGAGGAGCTTGTTTGCGGACTGCCACCGATCGGCCAAGTGGAGAAGCTGTGTGAGGCGTGCATGGCAAGAAAACAGAGGCGAACTTCTTTCCCTGGGAAGGCTCAATTCCGGGCACAGCGAGTTCTAGAGCTGGTGCACGGCAATCTCTGTGGACAGATAACTCCAGCAACACCGAGTGGTAACAAGTATTTTCTGCTTCTTGTTGATGATTTCAGTAGATATATTTGGGTAGCCGTGATCCCATCAAAGGATCATGCAGCGGCTGCTGTCAAGGAGGTTCAACTCAGGGCTGAAGGAGAAGCTAGAGTGAAATTGAAGGGGTTTTGCACTGACCGGGGAGGAGAATTCACTTCTGCAGAGTTTGCTAAACACTGAATGACAGAAGGAATCCACCGGCAGCACACTGCACCTTACAGTCCACAGCAGAATGGAGTTGTAGAATGCCGAAATGGCACGGTTGTGGCCATGGCAAGGAGCATGTTGATAGGGAAGGGTCTGCCGGGATGGTTTTGAGAAGAAGCTGTGAACACAGCTGTCTATGCCCACAAAAGGTGTTGAGGGGATGACTCCTTTTGAAGCTTGGCACGGAAAGAAGCCAGCAGTGCATCACTTGAGGACTTTCGGTTGCATTGTGTATGTGAGGAACACTAAGCCTCACTTGCAGAAGCTTGAAGACTGTGGGCGCAAGATGATATTTGTGGGCTATGAGAGAGGCACAAAGGCCTGCAGGGCCTATGATCCCATCACAAAACGAGTGCACATAACTCATGATGTGGTGTTTGATGAGAATGATCGATGGGACTGGTCAAGGAGTGGAGGAGAAGAAGTTGCTGTAAGTGAAGAATTCACCATTGAGTATGAAACAGTGGTGACTGGAGTTGGGCAAGGGCTTGAAGAGGAGATGGAGACACAGAAGCTACACCCTAGAAGTTCTAGTATGCAGAGTCCAGAACCACAGCCGCAGGGAACTCCAGATATTGAGTTTGTGTCTCCACCAGCTCAGTTCACTGAGAACCTGGATGCCAGCTATCAGGAAGTGATCCGGTTCAGTTTAGGGAAATGGAGGACATTATAGGCCCTGGTTCATCTCTAGGCTTGGCTGTGACAAATGTTGCAACACGCTTGTTCATGGTGAGTGCAGAGGAACCACCTTCTCTATCTGAAGCAGAGCAAGATGCACGCTGGTGCAAGGCCATGGAGGAGTTACAGGCCATTGAGGAGAATCAGACCTGGACACTCACTAAACTGCCTCAAAATAGGAGAGCCATTGGGCTCAAATGGGTGTTCAGAGTTAAAAAGGATGAAAATGGCAAGGTGGTACGGCATAAAGCATGGCTGGTTGTCAAGGGGTATGCATAGAAGAAGGGGGTGGACTATGATGAGGTGTTGGCACCTGTGGCACGCATGGAGACAGTGAGGACACTTCTTGCTTTGGCAGCTCACCAAGGATGGGAAGTTCACCATATGGATGTCAAATCAGCATTCTTGAATGGTGATCTTGAAGAAGTGTTTGTGCAGCAACTCCCTGGTTTTGAGCTAGCTGGAGAAGAACACAAGGTATACAAACTCCACAAAGCTCTTTATTGTTTACATCAAGCCCCTCGTGCATGGAATCAAAAGTTAGATGCAAGCTTAGTTTCCCTGGGCTTTGTTAAGTGTCCATCTGATCATGCTATCTACTGCCGAGGTAGTGGAATAGACAGACTAGTGGTAGGTGTTTATGTGAATGATCTGGTAATTACTGGCACTTGTGGTAGTATTATCAAGGATTTCAAATAGCAAATGGCTGATACATTCAAGATGAGTGACTTGGGCCTGCTAAGTTATTATCTGGGAATTGAGGTCAAGCAAAGTGAAGAAGGGATTGCTCTGTCACAAGGCAATTATGCAAGAAAGATTCTAGAAAAGGCAGGAATGCTCAATTGCAATCCCTGTCAAGTTCCAATGGAGGCTAAGTTGAAGTTGAGCAGGAAAAGTCAGAACCCCTATGTTGATGCAACTGAGTACAGAAGCCTAGTTGGGAGCTTGAGATACTTGGTTCACACCAGACCTGATCTAGCATTTGCTGTTGGGTATGTGAGCAGATTTATGGAGGAGCCACACTCAGAGCACCTTGCAGCAGTGAAGCATATTCTGAGGTATATTGTTGGAACATGTGAATGGAGACTTTGGTATGGCAAGAAGAAGGAGGAGCAGCCAAGGTTGGTTGGTTTCAGTGACAGTGATCTAGCTGGTGACATTGACAGCAGGAAGAGCACTTTTGGAATTATTTTCTTCCTTGGTGATAGTCCAGTGAGTTGGGTTTCCACAAAGCAGAAAGTGGTGGCTTTGTCTAGCTGTGAAGCAGAGTATATAGATGCAACCACTGCTGCATGTCAAGGTGTTTGGCTAGCTAGATTGATTGGGAAAATTTTGGATGTTGCAGTCGACAGGCTAGTGATTCTTGTTGACAACAAGTCTACAATATCTTTGGTCAAGAATCCAGTGCACCATGACCGAAGCAAGCATATTGATATAAGATTTCACTTTATCCGGGAATTTGTGCAGAGAGGCTAGATCGAGGTCACTTTTATCAGAACTGAGAAACAGCTAGATGATGTTTTGACAAAACCGCTCTATAAGCTCAAGTTCAGAGAGATGTGCCAGAAGATAGGCCTGAAGCAAAAGAAATAGTGGGCGCCACAAGGCTTAGGAGGAGATTGTCAAGATAAGCCTTGTGCGTCAGGTTTGAATACTTTCCTAGTTTAGCTAGTAGCTGTTTTAGAATTAGATCAGTGATTGATAGCCTGATTGGCTCTAATTTTGTTTCCTAGTTTATTTGTATTACTTTCCATGTAATTCTCTATATAAGCAAAGGAATAGAACCTGAAAACGCTGCCAAGTTTAGCAGCACCAATTTTTGTGTCTTCTGTATTCGCGTGAGTCTTGACCAGGGAACTTTTCTTGTAGGATGGCAACAGGTGATTCTGGGGTGACATCCCTCACAGGAGCTCAAACAGAAGCAGCAGCAACAGAACAAGTAACATAGCAAGTGGTTCTCAAAAGAAAATCAGATGATGTAGGATGGGAGTATGGGGTTCTAGTTGATCCTATGAACAAAGAAAAGGTCCAGAGCTTGATTTGTGGCCATGTTAGTTCAGGAGGGATTTATCGTCTAAAGCAACATGTAGCACACATTGGGAGTGCTATGGTAAGTGTAAGAAAAGCTCACAAGAGGCTAAAGATAGGTGTAAGAAATTACTTGAGGAGGTAACAAGGAAGAGGAGGGAGAAGATAGCACGTGACCAGAATCTGAGAGAAGAAGTGAATGTTTCTCGAGTTGGAGGAGAGCCGGAGGATGAATCAACTGTGTTGGAAGTTCAGAGCCTCACAAATTAGGTCCAATTGATAAGTGGACAAGAACAATTGATCCTAAAACTACACAAGCTGAAGCTTTGAAGCAGCAAAAGATCAACCAAGAACTTTGGAAGCAAAGAACTCATGAGGTGCAACAATATGTTGCAAGATGGATGTACACACATGGTAAGTAACATTGCTACCATTTATTGTTTTGTAACTTTTGTTTTCGTTTTCAACATGATATCTTGCTTGTTGTTGGTTAACATATAATTAATTGTATTCCTTGATAGCCATACCATTCAATGCTATCAACAATGATGAGTTTATACAAATGTGTGAAGCAATTGGTCAATTTGGACCTGGCTTTGAGCCACCTTCTCAAGACCATCTAAGGGGAGGAGTTCTTTTGAGTGAGGAGTATGAAAGAACAAAGAATTTGGTGAAAGAACATGATGCTGAAAAAATGAAGAATGAATGTTCTATCATGACAGATGCTTGGTCAGATAGGAAGAGGAGAAGCATAATGAATCTGGTCATAAACTATGCTAGTGGAACAACTTTCTTGAGCTCAAAGGAGATGTCAAATGTGTCACACACAAGTGGAGTCATATCTGAGCTAGTGGACAAAGCAATTGAAGATGTTGGTGAAGATGAGGTGGTCCAAGTATTGACAGACAATGCTTCTAATAACATGGGAGCCAAAAAGCTATTGTTTGCTAAAAGGCCAAGCATATTTTGGAGTTCTTGTGGGTCTCACACAATCAACTTGATGATGCAAGGAATTGGCAGCCTGCCAAGGTTCAAGAAGGTGCTTGACCAAGCAAAGGCTTTCACCACCTTTGTCTATGGGCACACACTAACCTTGGAATGCATGAGGTACTTCATAGGTGGGAGAGAAATAATAAGGCTTGGTGTGACTAGATTTTGCTTCAGCTTCTTACTTTGAGCAGCATTTTGTAGAAGAAAGATGAGCTAAAAAAGATGGTCGTTCACAGCAAGTGGGACACATTGAAAGATGTGAAGTCAAAAAAAGGAAAGGATGCAAACAGCTACAATAAGTGTGCTTGAGTGTTTTTGAGCCTCTAGTAAAGGTGCTCCGTTTGGTTGATGGGGATGTGAAGCCATCTATGGGCTTCCTATTTGGAGAATTGGCCAAGGCAAGGAGAGAAATAAAACAGTGCTATGGAAACATGGAGGATCACTACAAAGATGTCATGGCTATTGTTGACAAGAAGATGAAGGGAAGACTTGATTCTCCACTGCACTTGGCTGCATATTTGCTGAATCCAGACTGCAGTTATGCCGATGCTTTAATATTTGATGATGGCACAGTAATAGAAGGATTTATCAACTGTGTTGAGACATTTTATTATGGTTATGAGTACAAGCAAAATCAGGTTGTGAACACTGAACTGAGGATATTTCAAAGTAGAGAAGGTTTATTTGCTAAGAAGCTTGGTAGGACTTGTCAAAATTTTGATTATAATCCATGTAACAAATTAACTTGTCTTAGACTCAAATATTTTTCATTCTGCATGGTATTATAAATTTAAACCAATTCACTGTTCTTTTAGCATCATGGTGGAGACTATATGGAACCGAAGCACCCGGTTTACAAAAGATGGCTATAAGAATCCTCTCAATAACTTCAAGTTCCTCTGGTTGTGAAAGGAATTAGAGCATTTTTGAAATGGTTAGACACTTAATCTGAAATCTGAAACATTTAATTCTCTTAATCTGAAATCTAAAATATTTAATTCTCTCTATAATCTCATGACATGTTTGTTTTCATATTGACTTAATAGATACATACCAAGAGAAGGAATAGGCTAACTACTGAACGCCTCAATGCTTTTGTTTACATCCAATTCAATTCCAAACTGATGAGCAAGAGGGAAAAGATCAAGAACAAGAAGATCAGTGATGTCCTCTTATCTAGTGAAACAAGTAAAGCTCAAGGATTTCTGTTTGAGGGTGATGATGATTGTGCAATGGTTGTCTATAGAGATAAGGAAGATGGTGAAATGCCTGGCACAAATATTTCTTGGTCTGTTATTGAAGAATCAATGGGAGTGGAGGAACAGCTTAAGGTGCGTCGTAGCTCAAGAGTGAGAGGGCTCTATGCAGAAGAGGAATTCAAGGCCGAAGAAGAGGAGTTTGAGGAAGATGATGAAGACATGGATGGAGATTGAGGGGGGGGGGGCGGGGAGCCTAACTGAATTATTGTTTTATTTTTACTTTTCAATCTATAATTCACTTATGAGTGCAACTATCATGTATGTTTTAATTCTGAACCTAAACCACTACGAAAGTAGCATGCAACATGGGATCTATACCTTTCATGTGCTCAGTTGATTTATTGCTTCCTTTTGTACTTAAAAGGTGCCGGTATATTCTGAAAGAGCCTAGGAGATTAATTCAGATAGGTACTATTTTTTTTTGAATTTTTTTAATAATATTTAGCACTTTGGTTATTCAAATTTTCAATGCATCTGATATTTGTCATCTTTGTGCTACTTTTAGGGACAAGAGCTGGTCAAGAAGTTAATAACATGAAGCCAGCTAGGCAAGAATTGCATAGAAAACAACCTCATAATACAACCAAGGTATGCATGTACTTCCTTTTATTTACAGTATTTACAAATAAGCATTCCACCGCCGCTATAACTTTCTGTGCACTGGTCAATCTGCGCACCGCTTCGGCCATCACCACTCCCAAATTTGTCGCGACTCCGGTGGAATGCTTCGGCCGCCTCTCATTCAGGGAAGGACGAATCCTCCTCTGATTCCCGCTGCTCCTCCATGCGTGAGATCCTCTGATCATGAGTATCAAGAAGCTTGTTTAAAGTTGACATCTGCCCCAAGATCTTGATACTGAAATCCATCAATTGTTCCAGTTTCTGATTCACAGTCGAGGACACCTCAGGATCAGTACCCTTGTCGAACATTGCTATCGCTGCAAGGGTTGAATCTGATACCAAATGTTGATGACCTCTCTTCCTAATGGGTGTGCGCAGAGGAGAAACCAGCAAGGACTTAACCAAGGGATTGGATCTGTAAAGTATAACGAGAACACTGGAATTTGGTGGACTGGTCGCCGGGCAGGGGCATATTCCCAGCCACGACGTCGAAGGTAAAATTTCCTCCTCAGAAAGTTCTTTATTCTTCGATGATTTTAATTGATCTCCTCCTTGCTTTATATAGACATCAAGCCTATAGCCTAAACTGACTAAGAACAGAAAAACAAACCAAAACAAAATGAGCTAAATCTAAATAAACAATAAATACCAGATCTTATCTAATCCTTCCCATCTGTTGCACACCTCCTCTTTTGGTACTTGCGGCCCACAAAGGAATCCACAACAGATGGTGGTAAGAACAAGCACATCAAAGGTTAGTATAGGGCATCAACTTACAGCAAAATAAAGAGCCATAAAAGTGTAGGGCACCAAAATCATAATAAATGTCGGAATACCCAACCTGTATGAAAGAAAACACATGTATTTAGACTTGGGATTCTTCCGTGCTTAAAATATTGGGTTATAAGTATATGCTTTATAATATCACAATATAAACATACGTACATCATTCTCCATAGATCCATACCTTTTAAATAGTGCTTTTTGCAGAGATTCTTGTCATGTTTTCTCATCATTAGTCTGTAGGAAGGTTGGGTATATACAAGTTTTTAGGCAGTAAAATTAAAAGACTGGAAAGTGAAAAAAAGAAAACAGATTCATGAACATTAAATTTTCTGGTTGCAACAAATACGGATAATACCATGGCACATACACTGTCGCACAGCTTCTTAGCTTTGGAGAATCCATTTTGCATCATCTTTATGTGGGCAAAGGTTAAAATAATCAAAATAGGAACTCTGTAAGTTCACAAAAGAAACAAGATTAAGACTGCTATACTCATCTTAATATGTTAAAACTTAAAAGGTGCGATGTCAAAGAATAGTCTTAAAAAAATTCCATGCTAACAAGATCTTAACATAATCAAACACTTGGATTAGCCTAGCACATATTTATCGATGGATACTGCTAAAAAATGCTACTATGTAGTACACAAATTTTGAACTGTGAATTTGTACCCCCCCCCCCCCCGGCACAATGGCTAAACCCCATGTTACTGCTAATGGGTTGCATCAGTATTTAGCTTTTGGAACAGAGATTCTGTTAAGATCATTGAGATTATTGAGCTCCCATACAGAAATGTTGTTCAATTGTGAACAAAAGATGGTAAATTTGGTACAAAACAGTGGATAAACAATCTTGTACACCTCGGGACGCATGTCTTAGATATAAACTTTGTCCTAAGATATAGGCTGTGGCAGAAAAACAAAGGGTAGTATTTCAAAGTAAGATCTTACAGAATAACGTTTTCTGCTGGAAATGGACGACATGAACAACACACTTCGCAGCAGCACCGTCAAGATAGCGATGGAAACCCGCCTACAGTTCAAAAAGAATGATGCAGTTCGGTCATAAAAAAAAAGAATCAATAGCTAAACCCGCAAACCCCTAAATTAACTACACGCTACCAGTTGAACTCAGTGTAGGAGTGGACGGCGAAGATGAGATGCTCCAAGGCCGCGACGGACAGCACTGCATCCTCCTTCGGGGCCCACACTTGGTAGGACGGCAAGGAGGAGAAGCCGCGGTGGGATGACCCAGCGCCGGCGAGGTGGAAGCCCAAGGGAAGTAGGGGTAGGCTTTGGGCCGTTCCAGATGATTAGGGGAGCGGGAAGTGGGGTGGCCGGAGACTCGAGTCGGGAGGGGGTGGAGAGGTGGTCGGAGAGGCGGCGGGACCGCGCGCTGCGAGCAACATGGCCCAATGGGGAAGGTGTGGCGCGGCGGGCCGGCGGGGGTGACGTCGTTTGGAAGAAAAGGCGCATTGGATTGCGAAAATCCATTCTTTGCCACCCTGATAAAATTCGCACGCCTCTTAATAAGTTCCATCTTTGCAGGGCGTTCAGCTATGAATAAAATGGAACACATGAAATCCAGTAAATATTAGGGTAGTGATGAGAATTGACTATCATGCATATGGATCATAAATCGTAATTCCATCGTTTTAAGTTATTAACATTAAAAAATAAATCTAGTTTAAAAATAAAGTAATACTCATTTTTACCGTAACAATTTTACAATGAAGGAAAGTATTTGAGAATTTATTTTTCACAAGGTGCCTACGGAGCTGCCATGTGTTTTGAGTTTGATGTGTTCATGGCTTCGTCATTCCTATGAAGTAAGAAACATGGCTCCCTAAGTTTGTTAATTTCACTTCGTTTCTATGGGATTTTTTTCTTTTCGTATAAATGTTCGAGGTGCATAAAGAGTAAAGACCAGAGATACAATGAGAGCGAGATGATCCCATCGTCGAAGAAGCGGGATGAGACGACCGAGGGTTCGAACCATGCAGGCTTGGTGAGCTCACAGCCTCCAACACACACGAATCGCTGTGCTCTCATCCTGCGATTTTGGAACAATGCCTTCCTCCCACGACCACATCCACATCCTAGGATCTTGAATCCTTCTGTGTCAAAAGGCTCTGTCTTTAACACAGAGGCGGAACTGAAAGGTGTGTTGGGGTTGGGGGGAGGGGGTTATTTATCATATTTATAATATAATATGCATTACATGAAAATGAAGTTTTTCACCGAGTTTTAGTAACTAAGAAATTTGGTTACTAAATATTGATAAATAATTAAGATTTTATTTTTATTTGGGATAAATTTTAGTGACCAATGTATTGATTATTAGTTACTAAGAGTTCCATAGTTGCTATATAATTTTAGTGACCAACATATATATTTGTTAATCACTATATACATATAATGATAAATTTTTTGTTATCAAAGTGCCACCAAAACTTTTTGTGACAAAATATGTATAGTGACTAATAGTGATCAATTGCCTTGGGAAAAAACATTTTTTTTGTAGTTATCAGGGGGATTTAGTTCATTTTGAGAGTTCTCGAGGAAAAAACATTTTTCTTGTAGTTATCAGAGGGATTTAGTTTATTTTAAGAGTTCTCCATCCATTTAATGATTTGAAAAATAACCTACCTCCAGTTTATTTGGGTCTCATGGCGCAATCTCTGTCGAGTGACGGCACTGTTGTTTCACTTAGTTGTGAACTGTAATAGGCAATATATTGACATCACATTGACTATTAAAAAAATATTGATGACGTATATAGGATGGACGATGTAAGATTAGAGTCACCTCGTTGAGGATGGAGCAAGGAATGATAGGAAACACATTGAGCCCCTAAGATTAGTGGTCATGTCGGTTTCCAATCCGGTTGTAGCTTCGCTGTGGTGACGACACTAGGACTACGGGCAACGCCACTTCCTCATCTTCTTCGCCGGTCTGAACATCGGGACTAGGCGCGCATTATGGGCTCGCCGAACAGTTGCGGAGCAGATGGCGTGCCCATTGTGGACTGAGACCTCATCTGAGTGGTTCAGGCAGGGTCAGAGCTCGGCGTCACGGTCTGTGCACGGAGGGAACCATCAGCAGACGTCAGCAAGCTCCTGGTGCCTCTCTTTCTAATCCGCTCCCAGAGCTTTGGGTTTTGGCCTTGCCATTGCCATGTGTGTCCGTGTTCTGTTTCATCTTGTGCTAGTTGGAGATGACAGAACTTTCCGTAGCTTGTTGTTCTAGTACCATTTAATACACGTGTCTAAGCATATACTAGTATACTACAGTACTGTGAGGAAATAAGCAACTTTAATTTGACCCTCTACCTGCAGAAAATTAATCACGAGATATATATATCATGATTCATGAAGATGGGTAGGTGCCCCTCGGTTATCAGTCCTAGTAATACATTGACCAGCTTCGTTATGATTAGCGAAGGGAAAAAAAATTCCATAAAGGATCGCACCACCAGAGCAATGCTATGTACCATACCCCTGACGTCAACCAGTGATCATTAAAAATTCCATAACTATTTTGACATATGCAGCTCCTTAACTATTTTAACTGAATGGGGTCAAGCTACTACTCCCTCCGTCTCATAATAACTGATATTTTTAATTTTTTGAAATTAACGTTTGACTTTACGAATATAAAAAAAGACATGGTTAAAGTATTTTTAACAAAGAATTATTTCACAATAAAATAAATAATATTTTCATAATTTTTTTAATAAAACAAATGAGACGGAGGGATTACAAATTGTCAAAAGTTGACATCGGCGACAACTGAAAGTGCATGCTGACCCAAGCAGTTAGGAGAGTGATCACGGGCTTGACTCTGGTGATAAACGTCTGCCAAATCCCTCGCCTGTTGTCGTGAGAGAGAACTAAGAGGCCATGCTCGCCTGTTGTCTGTGCACGGACGGAACCATCAGCAGAGCAGACCTCGTCAAGCTCCTGGTGCCTCTCTTTCCGATCCGTTCCTGTCGCTTTGGGCTCTGGCTCTGCCATGTGTCGGCCTCCGGTACATCTATTCATCTTCTAGCTACTAGTAGCTGAAACTGCCGGCATTTTGGTTGCTTTTTCTACTCCCTTTCTTCCATTTTATAAATTATTTTAGATCTAGGCACAGGAATTAAAAAATGAAAAAAGTGGAATATTGTGAAAACAAAGAGAAATACAGTGGAGATGGATTAAAAAAGAAAAAGGTGTATCAGAAAAGAAGAATGAATTATAAAGTAATTTGGGAAAAATTTAAAAGTTTAGAATGATTTATAATTTAGAACGAAGGGAGTACTCCCTCTCCGTTTCAAATTATAAGTTACTCTGAACTTTTCAAAAAAATTTAAATTATAAGTCGTTCTCACTTTGTCGAGACAACTTTTCTCTTCACACTACATCTCTACTCTATCTCCCTCCTCATTTTCAAAACGTCCCACCATTTTTAATTTTTTTAATTCCTGTACATGAACTCAAAATGACTTATAAAATGGTTTGAAAGGAGTAGCATTTAATAACAGCAGAGGTAGCCATTACTATTTCTAAAAGTATGGGTGTCAATAGTTGCACTTAAGGTTGATCTGATGAACCTCTTTAGTTAAAAATAATGAACTAGTTTTTTAAAATCAGAGGAAATTTTGAAAAATTAATTTATTTTGTTGAGCTAAATGGTTCGGAGGGTAACCTAATTATTTTTAGTTTTCACCCCTAACTGAAAGTGCACGGTGGCACCGCCGAGCCAATTGTAGTCCAGCTTGGGCCGTGCCCCCACGCCCCTCTCCCAACGGCCCATAAAAAAATTCAAAGAGATGCATTTTAGTATCTATTTGTCCTATTGATCTCTTTATTTAACTTATCTATGTGGACTTAACTCAGTTCTCTATATCTGCATGACTATTAAGGGAAGAGAAGTGTTGTAGGAGTATCCATTATCCCATTCCCAACCGGACCCGGCCGGGCATCCCAACCCAAGTCCAATTCAGCGCCAATGTGGAAGGCAAAGGGAATGAAAAGCTAGTGCCTAAATCATCTCATGCAGTCTTCTGATTCGTGGGCTCCACTTGCTTCTCATTGCTAGCAATTAGTACTGTAGGCTACAAGCGGCAAAACCGTAGGTCGCAGCCTGGCCGATCGATGGTCGTGTGTCAAGACGGGTGTGCAAGCTACTAGTGCGGTGGTGCCTCCCTTTCCAACGAGATACGCTTTCAACACTTGGAACATGTTTGGTTTAGCTAATTTGCTACGTAAATAGCTTACAGTGTACGTTTGGTTGAACCTATCCGTGATTAGCTTCACAAAACGGATACCGGTCCTGCACCCGTGGAAACCCATCTCATCCATTCCTCTCCCTCGCCATAAATCTCTCTCATCTCCTCCAAAACGGCCGCATCTCCAGATAGCTTTTTCTCCTTCCCGTACCAGCACCGCCGGCGGAGGCCGTGCTCCGCCCCTCGCCTTGCCCCCACGCGCCGAATCCCCACCTCCCCCTCCAGCCACAGCCCGCCCCGCAGCTGGCCAGAAGACGCACCGCTGTTGGCCATGAAGCAGTCTTTCCCAGAGGTGATGGTGAGGAAGGGCAACCCACCCCCCTCCAGTCGTGGCCCGCACTGCAGCCGGACCTCCCTTCCCTCTCCTTGGCGGCGACGGGTGGGCACGATGCAATGTCGATGACGGTGAGGCGGCGCCCCTGCAGTCTTTCCCAGAGGTGACGGCAAGGAAGGACGGCTCACCCTGCCGCCGGACCTCTCATTCCTCTCCTTGGCAGCGAGCGCGCGCCTGGTGCAGCGTCAGTGAGGCGGCGCCTCAAAGCACGATAATGCTATCTAATACAATTACTCTGCTCAGACCAAACACAGAGTGTAATCATCGTTCCCAGCCCTAATGCCCCTGCATTTCGTTACCGTTGATGTTGACGGTACCCAGACCATGTACCAAACACCACCTTAGGGGTGCTCCGATCCTCACGGATGCAGATTTTTTGTATTAATGTGAATGCATTAAGAGCCAATAATAATAGATTTGATTTCACGTGTCATTACTCTATTCACTAATGCAAAAGATTCCTGTCTAATTTTCAGTGCCATAATTTGATTAATGCTATATATCCGTGGTCTGTAAGTTCTCATCTTATGCTAGTTGAAGATTTGACAGAACTTTTTGTAGCTGGTTCTTCTAGTACCATTTAACAAGTACACGTGTCAGGTCCTGTGAGGAAAATAATCAACCTTAATTTGACCCTAGCTACCTGCAAAAAATTAATGACAAAAGATACTCCTCCGTCCTATTATAAGTAACATTTTTGATTTTTTGAAATCAATCTTTGATCATTTGTTTTATTTAAAAATTTTGAAAAAATATTATTTATTTTATTGTGAAATAATTTATTATTAAAAATACTTTAAACTTGACTTATTATTTTTGTATTTTTGTAAATTTTTTAAATAAAATAAATAGTCAAAAATTGGTTTTGAAAAGTCAAAAACGTCAAGACGGAGACGGAGGAAGTATATCACGAAGACCGGTAGGTGTCCCGCGGGAGGCTGGAACCAGAGTTAGATGGGGGCGAATTTGTTTATTACATTTATCAGTGTTAGTAATACATTGACCTGCTTCGCTATGATTAGCAAAGGAAAAAAAAAATCCGTAAAGGATCTCACCTCCAGAGTAATGTCAAGTACTACCATCACCCTCACGTCAACCAATGAGCATTAAAAATTCCATAACTATTTTGACCCAAGCCGTCAGGAGAGTGTTGGGCTTGACTTTGCGGTGATAAAAATCTGCCAAATCCCTCGCCAGTTGTCGTGAGAGAACTGAGTTTAGGTCAGAGAGGCCATGCTCGGGTCAGGCAACAACCAAGCCCGACATTTGAGTCTGCGCCCACGCTTGGTGCCGTCATGGGGTGCACTGTGGAAGAAATCAGCCTCGCATGGCTCAGTCTCCTGGTGCCTCTCTTGCAGATGATCCACTCCTTGGGCTTCACCCCTGCCATCTGTTCGCCTACGCTATATATGCGTATAAATAACTCCATGTTCTGTTCGTTTTCTACGAGTTGAATCTTACTGAACTCTAGTCGCTTGGCCTATACTCCTACTAGAGCTGAAAACGATCCGAAACGATCAAAAAAATGCTTTACTATTTTTATTTTTACATTTTAAACACCGAACGAAAACAAAAAACGAAAAAGCCAAAAACGAAAATAGTCGAAAAAATACAAAGTTTCGAAAATAAAACAATTTAGATGGTAATGCATCGGTCGGTAACCGGAATCAATTTGAAATGTAATAACATAAATGTCATTGAAAAATAAATTCAAACAAGAGATTGTTTGATTTGTAACTTTTATTTTTTTATTTTTCTTAAAACATGTTAAATGAAATATCATTTTGTAGATTTAATTGCAAAAATATAAATTCACAAATGAAATATTAATTGAATTTACTAAGTATATTAAGAAATATCATCATTTAAAAGATGGTAAACATTATTTTGAGGTTTCAGTGAAGCAACCTCTGCTCCCGCTGGTGGTGAAACATACGTCTCACATTCCTTTTAATTTTCATATTTAGAGAAAACGGTGAAAAAGAGAAAAAAATTGGTAAAACGGAATCTCACTGAAACAGTCGGAAAAATGGCCATATCATTTTTTTTTGTTACCGTTTTTATTTTTTGTTTTAAAGTTTTTGTCTGTTTTCATATTTTTCGCCTATAAAAAATAGTACGAGAAAAATAGTAAATGAAACGCAAAAATTTGTACCGCTTTCGGCCCTAACTCCTACCATTTAAAAAGTGCGCGCATCATCAACCTACTCCATCCGTCGGCTTATTAGATTGAGTGAATTGCACAGAACATTACTTTTTGAGTCATATTATCACATTATACTAAGTTTTAGCTTTTATTGCACATTGCACCAGATTTTAGCTTAAATTTTTTCACTTTGCACCACCTTTTAGCATTTTGCATTTCTATTATCATTTGTTTAGTAATTTCAATTGTTCAGTTAATTTAGTGGTAAAAACTGGTACAGTAATTTCCTGTCGTTATAAGTAGTAACTTTTAGAATTGGTTCAATAATTTTCAATTGTTCTAGAAGGAAGTAATAATTTTTACAACTGATTCAGTAATTTTTAGTCATATAATAATTTCAGATTTAGTAATTTTAGTTGTTCAAAACTTGTTCAGTAATTTCCAGTCATTAAGTAATTTTAGTAAGTTTAAGTAAATTTTAGAATTAGTTCAGTAATTTTTAGTCATTCAATAATTTTAATAAGTTCAGTAACTTTTAGAATTGCTTCAGTAATTTTTGATCGTTTGGTAATTTTAGTATGTTGTAGAATTGGTTCAATAATATTTAGTCATTCAATATCAATAAATTCAATAATTTGCAGAGCTTATTCAATATCAATAAATTCAATAATTTGCAGAGCTTATTCAGCAATTCTAGTCATTCAATAATTTTTAGCTTGTAGAACTGGTTCATTAATTTTGAATGATGCTAAAAAGTGGTGCAAAGTGAAAATTTTTAGATTAAAACCTGATGCAATGTGCCACAAGTGCTAAAACCTAGATAATTAGATAATATGACTCCAAAAAGTAGTGTTTTGTGCAATTCACTCTATTAGCTTATATAAGGAAGGATTCCTGGCTATTTTAATTTGTCTGAAGTTTTTAGCATTTGTAAGTGGGTCCACGTGCACATAGAGGCATAGTGGTCATCCAGATGGAAAGTACTTTCACAGTTTCACTTTGAACTCGGGTTCATCTCGTTCTCGTAGCTCGTAACCGCGTAGGTGAACAGGAATGAAGGCAAAAACGCCGTTTCACAGTTTCACAGCTTATCTTGTGGCCAGTGGAGGAGCCAAGTTCACCTTAGATCAGGTGCTAAAATCATCAAGAGTAAGTAACGTTTAAATATTTGTAAGCTGCTTTTTACCATTTTCTTCGCTACTTATAAAAGCGCGAGCTGGTAGTCGTCGGTGTCTCG
>BCLH01002471.1:35094-47079 GCA_001602315.1 Zoysia pacifica | reverse complement strand
GACGGCTGCTGGCGCAGCCCGCGCTGCTGCTGCTGCTGCTGTGCCTGTGCCTGTGCGCGCTCCCGACCCCGGCGCGGGCTCAGAACCGCAACGCGACCACGCCGCCGGCCGCGCCGGCGTCCGTGGACGGGTTCAACTGCTCCGCGAGCAGCACGTACCCGTGCCACGCGTACGCGCTGTACCGCGCGGGGCTAGGGACCGCGCCGCTGGACCTCGCGGGCGTGGGCGACCTCTTCGGGGTCAGCCGCTTCATGGTCGCGCACTCCAACAACCTCTCCGTCACGGCCGTGCCGGCCGTGGGGCAGCCGCTGCTGGTCCCGCTCCAGTGTGGGTGTCCCTCCGGCTCGCGCAACGCGTACGCGGCGACGCAGTACCAGATCGCCGCCGGGGAGACGTACTGGATCGTCTCTACCTCCAAGCTGCAGAACCTCACGCAGTACCAGGCCGTGGAGCGCGTCAACCCGACGCTGATAGCCACCGACCTCCCCATCGGCGTCATGGTCACGTTCCCTGTCTTCTGCCAGTGCCCGGCCGCCGCCGCCGGCAACGGCACCACCGCGCTCGTCACCTACGTCATGCAGCCGGGAGATACGTACGCGTCCATCGCGGCCGATTTCGCCGTCGACGCCCAATCGCTCGTCTCCCTCAACGGGCCCGAGAACGGGACGCAGCTCTTCTCGGAGATACTCGTGCCGCTCCGCCGGCAGGTGCCGCAGTGGCTACCACCAGTTATACTCCGGAACAACGCATCTGGTGGTACACCGACGTCTCCGCCCCCGTCCGCGCCTCCCACCCCTACCGTAGTGAGCAAAGACCGGAACGGGGTGGTCACCGGGCTCGCCGTCGGGTTGGGCGTCGTGGGTGCGCTCTGGCTACTGCAGATGCTGCTGCTGGCCTGCCTGTGGAGACGCCTCAAGGCGAAGGGGCGCCGAGGGGACCAGGTGGTGAGCGGCGACGGCGTCGAGGGCGGCAGGTTCGCCAAGAGCGGGTCCGGCCGCGGCGGCGGCGGCGGCGGCGGAGGGGACCGGTTCCTTGTCAACGACATATCGGAGTGGCTGGACAAGTACAGGGTGTTCAAGATCGAGGAGCTGGAGTGCGGAACCGGGGGATTCGACGACGCGCACCACATCCAGGGCAGCGTCTACAAGGCCAACATCGACGGCGAGGTGTACGCCATCAAGAAGATGAAGTGGGACGCCTGCGAGGAGCTCAAGATTCTACAGAAGGTGCGGTACATTTCTTCTTCCATGACTAGTGCTGTCAAAAACCCACAATTTAAAACTTGGTAATCGCGTTATCTTGCTGCTCTATTGGTCTGACCCGTACGATTTAGTACAGTATTTGAAAGGGATAGAATGATTCTAAAGAAAGCTAGTAATAGTGCTTATGCTTATATTCTACTCATTGATTATTGAAAAAAAAGCAATCACTTGTAAACAATGCACGCACTTCTACAATTCTATCCGTTCCAAATGAAATGATCACACTAGTTAATTAATCGGACTAGCAACAGGCAAACGGCCATCAGTAGTGGTGGTGGAGTATTTTAGAGTCATGTTCTTGTCTGAATCTTTTTATATGTGGCTACGGTCATTGGTTTGAAATCTTTCTGAGACTGACATCAACTAGGGATGGGCCATGTCTCATCTTGCTTATTATACTTTAAAAAACAAGTAATTGACACTAGTGGAGTTAGGAAAACCATCTGCTGCTTCTGTCGCTCAGCGATTGTTGGCACTCGCGTTGAGGTTCAGCACTTGGCCGTGTGGCATCAATCGATCGCAAGAGGCAATTGGATACGTACTGTAATTTTTTTAGGTACTCGAGTACTAGTACTGCAGAAGATTTAGAACACCATTTCAAGAGGCAATTGGTATTTGTTTTATTAGACAGTCGTCATGGATCATCGGCGTATTGTGTAGGAGTAGTAGGATATGCCGGCTGTTTTAGATGGCGGCAGTCAAGGGATTACCCAGATCAAGACAGCGCATTTCAAGATGCCGCAATTGGTAGCCTAGTCCGGCATGGGCATGACCACATGCGCAACTAAATACCGCCACGTACTAGTATCTGTTTGACTTACAGGCACATCACGGCACTAGTCTTCGCACGCTGATGTGCGAGATTGAATTGCTCGTCAATTTTTCAACCTAGTCGGCTGCCATGAGGCCACAGGCAGCTGGTGCGAAGGGGACATTGACTTGGTCCTTGCATTTCATTAACAGCTCATGCCCACTTGGAATTTGTTTCAGGTGAACCACAGCAACCTGGTGAAGCTGGAGGGGTTCTGCATCAACTCGGAGACTGGCGACTGCTACCTTGTGTACGAGTACGTGGAGAACGGGTCGCTTGACCTGTGGCTGCTAGATCGCGACCGCGCGCGGAGCCTCAACTGGCGCACGCGGCTCCACATCGCGCTTGACCTCGCGCACGGCCTTCAGTACATCCACGAGCACACGTGGCCCCGCGTGGTGCACAAGGACATCAAGAGCAGCAACGTCCTCCTGGACGCCCGCATGCGCGCCAAGATCGCCAACTTCGGGCTCGCCAAGACGGGCCACAACGCCGTCACCACCCACATCGTAGGCACGCAGGGCTACATCGCGCCCGAGTACCTCGCCGACGGCCTCGTCACCACCAAGATGGACGTGTTCGCCTACGGCGTCGTCCTGCTCGAGCTCGTGTCCGGCCGCGAGGCCGTCCTCGACGAGGGCGGCGAGCCGCTCTGGGCGGACGCCGAGGAGAGGCTGTTCCGGGGCCGGGAGGACAGGCTGGAGGCGCGCGTCGCGGCCTGGATGGACCCCGTGCTCGCCGAGCAGACGTGCCCGCCGGGGAGCGTGGCCAGCGTTGTCAGCGTGGCGCGGGCATGCCTGCACCGGGACCCGTCCAAGCGACCCAGCATGGTGGACGTGGCCTACACGCTGTCCAAGGCCGACGAGCACTTCGCGGACTACTCCGGCGAGAGCCTGCCCGTCGACAGCAGCGGTGAAGTCGCCGCACGGTGAATTGTTCTTGGTCTGGCACTAGCAGTTTGTAGCAAACTAGCAATCGGTTCGCGTTGTAAATTTCAGTGGTCTAGCGAGCGATGATGAGTTAGCAGTGAATAAAAACGCCGGCACTGCGACGGCTGCTGGCCGGGGCCAAGCGATCCGCTTCAGGCGTAGTACTACTGTAAAGCTGTATTAGAGAGCAGATCAGGATTAATCCGTGATTATATGAACAAGGAATAAAAGTGGCCGTCTGCAAGCGCGCATTCTGGGTTTGATGATTCATAGCGTCCCAGAACAACCATGGGCCTGTCATGGATATTGGGATAGGCATAGGGCTAAATTTTTAGGCCCAGTACTGCCCATCCGCAGCTCTTTGGCATCTATAGATGTCCAAACAGGCTGCCCTGTACGGCTCGGCCCAAACCCGAAAAAGCCCGGCACAAACTATTTCGGGCCGGCCCAGCATTAAATGTTAAATGGGCCGTGCCGTGCCGCCCATCATGCTCAGGCGGGGGTCCGCAGCCCAGCACGTTATTATTCAACCGTGCCGTGCCGGCTCACGAGGCCCGACAGCCTGTATAGCCCAAAATTACAACATTTCAAACTCTCAAAATTCTCAGAATTCAAAGACAGAATTTAAAATCTTCAGTCACACTTAATTTCATCACAGGCAATAAAATTCAAAACGATTCCAGATCAGCAACACAGAAAACCAGATTGGCCAAAAAGCTAACTTCAAATTAAATTAAGTTTCTAAGAGCTATTTTATGGCTGCCTCGTTAAAAACCTTTGGCCTAAGAGAAAAAAGAGTACAACTCAGCTCTAAGTTTCAAGTTCTCAGGTTACAAATTACAGACTAGCTCAAAAGTTCTCAGGTCAAGCATCACAGTTTACAGATTATACAGAGGTATTGCAATAAGGAGCAGCAGTAGCATTAGCAGTACCAGTATGTCCAGTTCCAGTATCTGCAGCAGCAGAAGCCCTAGCAGAAGAAGCATCATCATCGAGATACAGATTCTCAAATGCCAGTTCGAGTTCTTCTTGGTGTGCTTCAATAGTGTGTTGAAGTCAATCTTCTTTTTGCTGCCAATCCTTTAGGCAGGATAGAATCTCGACCATCTCATTCAATAAGCGACATCGTCTTTCCTCAAGTACCCTGCCACAAAGACTAAAAACAGACTCCGAACTGATAGTTGAAACTAGAACAGTTAACACATCCTTAGCTAGAAGAGAAGATAAAATATGTATGCATATATTCATTCCACCAACTCAAAATATCAAATTCATCATCATAAACACTTAATGGATAAGTATCGAGATATAATGTCAATTCTGATGCATGCCTAAATGAAGAAGACAACAATGTGGTAGGTTCTTCAAAATCACTGTCAGGTGCATCAAAAGTAGAAGATGAAGCAAAAATCTTACCCTAGGCAGTTTTCTTTCTGCCACTTACCCCAGGCTGTGGTGGTCTTTGCAACCTTGCTGCCCCAAACTTAGCTTCATACTTGCTATAGATGTTAGTTAATTCAGCAAGAACAGTATTGAAGTAAGTAGAATAATCAGTATTAAGCAACTTAGTAATAATTTTTAGTGCATTCGTAAAACCTCTCAACTTAGCTCTTGATTCAATATAAATGCAAATGAGTACAAGATAGGGATATCTTTTCAATATTTAAGATACTTAGTTTTCATTGGCACTACAACATTTCTTAGCAACCTATCATTTTTAAATGAGTTCAAGTGACCAGCAATTTCAATTAATTGATGCACCACCAATAGAGAAGTACAATAATAAATACCTGACAATGCAAGAGTACAAGTATAGAATAATTCAAGAAAACCATTTACTTTTTCAACAACATACCAATCCTCTGAACTAAGCAAAGTTTGGCCCATTACTTGCTGATACTGGCTATTGATAAAGACAGAAAATGTACTCTTATAAGGTAATAGATGCTTTAACATTAGATAAGTAGAATTCCACCTTACATTCATATCTAATCCAAACTTCCTAGGGCGAACCTCCAGTGCCATGCAATATGTTTTATATGCAGCAATACGTTGATTAGAAGAATTTAAAATGATACTGCAGTTCTGAATGATACAAAAATAGGTTTCAAATGTTTTAATCTAGATTTGATAATAAGGTTAATAATATAGCATGCACATCTTTGATGTAAGAAAAGAGACCTAACATAACCATCAAATTTGAGAGTAAGAATGTTCATAGCATTACCATTTCAGAAGCATTGTCAAGAGTAACAAAGAAACCATTATTAGTTAAACTATACTCACTAATGACAGTAGCAACACGTTCTACAATATTCTCACTAGAATGAGATACATCAATAAGCCTCATGCCAAGCATCCTTTTTTCTAACATCCATTCATCATTAATAAAGTGAGCAACAACAGAAAAATAATCTTCCTTTGCATTACCAGACTATATCAGATGTAAGTGCAACAGAAGAAACATTAGCAAGCATTTGAATCACTGATGCACGACGTGTATTGAAACATTTCATAAAATCTCTAGATGTAGTTTGCCTCGATACAGCAGAGAATCTAGGATTATGAGCACGTGTTATGTAACGTTCAAATGCTTCAGTGGCACCAAATCCTAAAGGGAGATCTAAAGTAGCAATCAATCGACAAAGTTCAGTACGTGCAAATTCAGCATTATACTCCCATGACCTAACAGACCCATCAGGATTAAATTAAAGCATTGTTTGAGTCCTACGAGCACGTTCAGATTTAGATAGACATGAGTTACAGTGTCTAAGCAAGTGTCCAGTATCACCACTAGAAGCAGCAGTCAACTGAGATTTACAGTGTTTACATACCGCAGCATACCTGACCTGGACGCCCTCGTGTTCCTTGAACACTGGATCAAAGCCATTCCAGACTTTAAAAGTTGATTTTCTGCCTCACTTCGCGCGCTTAGTTGCTGTCAGGCTCGCGGTACTAGCCGATGCAGTAGGTGTGGTTGAGTCGCCATTGTTGGGCATCGAAGAAGGAGCCGTCGCCTGCATAGGAGTAGAACCAGTGCCTGTCGGATGAGACATGTTAGTATTAGGTCGTGCCGTAACCGTCGGAGGAGGAGCACCCGACGGGGGACGCATTCCTAAACCAGCCCTTGCCGGTGTGCCTGAGCCGAACAAGAGGTTGCGTGCTGTACGCATCGCCTCCTCGCTTGGTTCTGACGGTGGCACCCTGAGCAAGGAGGGGTCGAGTCGGGGCCGATCGATCTACACCTCAAGGGACGCACATAAAGGCATGGATGATCGGAGAAGGGCTCAGCGAGCCTCCGTCAAGCCGACCGTCGACGCTCAACCCAGCGTAGATCTAGGAAAAGCTGAAACGAGAATGGTCGGATGAGACGGGAGAGTGAGGTGCGGGGCTCGAGAGTGGACAAAAGAAGGCGAAGAGGGGGCCGTTCAGCCATCGACAAACATGGAGCTCGACCGCCTGGCGTGCAACGACGTGTGGCGGAGCAGATCTATCGGAGATCGGGGAGACGGAGAGAGGACGAGTGTGTGTGAGGCGCAGTCGAGAGCGAAAAGGGATGGGAATGAAACCCTAGCGGCGGGGCGGCCGCGATGTATATATGGGCGATGATATATGGTCGGCCGAGGAACCCTAAAAGGCCGGTAATGAGCTGTGCTTCGCGGGCTGTTAATAGGTCGAGCCATATGCCGTGCTTCTCGGGCCTCGGCATAAACGGGCCGTGCCCGTGCCGCCCATCGGGCTGGGGGGTCGGCCCAAGCACGGCCCATAGCCTGGTGCCGAGCCGGCCCGAACCTAAAATTGGACGGGCCGTGCCGTGCTTGAGCCGAGCTATTTTTTGCGTGCTTCGGGTCGGCCCAAAAGGCCCGGCCCGTTTGGACATCTCTATATTTGCATCGTTGGTCAGTTCACTTTATCAGTTCGATAACAAGTTAACAACGCACAGGCAGCTGCAACCGCGCAAACGCAACACAACGCAGCACCATGCAGATACACTCCGGTATCATCTCGCGGAAAAAAGGGGACGGCCGCCGCTTTGCACGTCAAACACCGTCCTTGCGGTTGCTTTAGGGACCGGAAGAAAGAGCACACCCGTCCTCGCCGAGAGGCGTCACGTACGCTCGCACGGAATTTCACTGACTCGGTGCAGATTAAAATCAAATCCCCACATGCGCGCCGTCAGCACTCGCCTAACACTCGACGCAGCGTCCAGCTCGCCAAGCGAAGGACCAACACTGTACTATCAATCGGTTTGAAGTCAGAGATATAGGCCGGCGGCTACCGTTTGATCAACCGGAAGGTCCAAAAAGAGAGCATATTTAAACCGTTTCTTTGTTCGAATGGGAATGGCCATGACCGGCACATCGATCGCAGATGCGTTTTGCTTGCCCCCCTCGGCGCACGTGCGTTCTCTCATGATCTCACGGAGGAACGCGACTCACAGCGAGCACGCGGATTCCGGGTTCAGACGTGCGCGCGCGCTCTCGCTCCCCGCCGTGGCTTCGCTTCGCTCACGCGCACACCGGCCGGCACCCGACGTTTTCGAGCTTCGCGGCGGAGATACAGGGCGTTCCATTCCGTGCGCACGAACCCAGCCCATCGTGAACCCCTGTGCTTTCCAACTTTCCCTGTAGATGTCTACCGTTTCCTCCCAGGTTCCCATGGGTCAGCCTTGAGCTTCGCGGCGGATACACAAAGAAGTTTCCACTCAGACGGTCACACTAAAAACAAGCGAACGCACCACCACACGACCACGGCAACAGGTTAATTTACCGTGTTTTGCTCCGGTCAGAAACGAAATCTCCCATCAGCTACGAGAGCCAATTTGCGTACTACTAGCACTCAGCGTGGAGGCTGACCGGAAGGAGGAGAAATCCGGCGAGCGAGTCAGCTGAGACCACCGGCGTAACAAGAAGAGAGATCATGTTAACGGAGGCACCCCATGCCCTGCGCCAACTGCGGCAGAGGATAGCATCGATACGAGACAAAGTATAGGCCCTCTGTCCAGGCAACGCATATTTGCCGCCAGTTAAGCAGCCGAATCGGAATTCGGGATCGCTAGTGGAGCGGAGAAAGAAACATCAGCAAGGACAAACCACAGTGCCCATGAACAGACACCACTATCGCCAGCATCAGTAGCAGTCCTAACAATAACGAATTCGTTAGAGTAAGTTACAATCAGGCATCTTGGGATCGGATACATATGAGTAATAAACTCATCACTCCTTGCTTCCATACAAATAATACGACGGACTAACAGAAAGTCCCAATTGATATGGCGACGGTACCAATGTTGTGGCAGTGGTAAGTCCACCTTCAACAGGCTAACACCACGCGGAGGCGACGGTGACTACGCGTCCCATCCACCCAACCCCGAGCCGGCCGTTGTCGAGCTTGACGTCGAACCCCGGCCGGGCGGGGCCGAGCCGGGCCTTGACGCGGTCGGCGACGCCCTGGCCGATCGCGACGGGCCGCAGCCCTGCCATGCCGAACCGGGCGCGCCACTTGCCGAACACCTCGCACCGCTCCACCCTGTCCGCGCCCTCCCGCGCCACCGCGTTGCACACCTTGCTCGCCAGCGCCGCCTCGGCCCGCGCCCGCTGCGCGCTGTCGCGGCACAGGGTCGCGTCCAGCGACTCCAGCACCGCGCCGTAGTGCGCGCACGCATCTGCGAAGCGCGCCGCCAGCGGCGCCGTGTTCGTGTTCAGCTCCTGCTCCACCAGCGTCACGACACGCGGGCCCAGAGAGCGCACGCGGCGGAGCAGCTCGTCGCGCGGGTTGGCAGGCGACACACTTTCGTCGGGGACGCGAGACAGAATGAACGCGAGGTTCACGGCGAGCGCCTCCCCTGGCTGGCACCCGAGCCTCGACGCCTCGATCTCCGCCGCGCTGCAGCTGACCGCTTTGAACCGGAACTCCACCCCGGCTTGCTGGGCGTGCCTCTTGAGCCGCTCGGTCGTGGACGCGAGCGCCTGCGCTAGAGCTGGCGTGAACGGGGACGTGAACGGGGACGTCGGGTCCGCGACAGCGGTGATCTTGAGAGAAGTGCCTGCCGCGCGGCGGTTGCCGAGGGCTTGGATGAGGGCGATGTGCTGCGCGATGCTGATGTCGAAGTCCACGACGTGGATGGCGCGGTGGTCGGCCACGGCGTCGAGGATGGCCAGGTTCGCGCCGTGAAGAGCGAGGCCGAAGCAGGGCGAGACGTCGTGCAGGAGCTGGCACGCCGCGCGCTGCTCGCCGCCGCAAAGGTCCACGAGATGTTGAGACGAGGGTGGGCCGACGCGGGAAGACAGAGCGCCCGTCATCATGGCCACCAGCCTCTGCTCCGCGTCACCACGTGGGTTCGCGGAGATCTTCAGGACGGCAAGGTGAGCGGCCGCCACCGTCTGGTTGCCGTCGGCGACGGCCGCGGCAGCATCGGACAGCAGCTGCCGCGAAGAGGCTGCCGAAGTCGGCGGCGAGCTCGACGCTGTTGACGAAGTCGCGGACGACGTGGAGTTCGACGGGGACCTGGACATGGGCACGGTGTTGTATCTGTTCGTCGCGGTCATCGTCTTGGGATGCGACGGCAAAGGCGTCGCGGCGATGGAGTTGAGCTCATGTATCGTCTCTCCCCACCCGGAGTTGGTGACCGCGGAGCCGCATACGCTCCCCGCCGCCTCTGCCTCCACCTCCTCGTCGTCTCCCAGAAGCTGCTTCTCCAACTCCCGAAGCAAGACCATCTCCCTTGCCGTAGTCGGCCTCGCAGTCGCAGCAGCCCCCTTGGCCACCGGCGCGGACGGCGCGGCCATCACCTGCCGCTGCCACAACGGCTGCATCGGCGACGCGGTCGTGAGCGACGAGAGCGTCGACGATGGCTGCGGCGAGGGCCAGGCAAAGCCAGCCGAAGGCTGTCCCGACAAACCTCTGGCACGCGCCGAGGCGGCCCCAGCAAGCACGGCGCCGATATCGAGCTGGTGGTGCCCGGGCGGCACCGGCGCGGCGGTGCGCTGCTTCACCGCGCGAAGGCACAGCGCCTGCTGCCACCGCTCCATCTCGCTCAGGCTCCTCTTGAGAACACTGCCGGTCGCACCGGCCGCCGCGTCCGGTCGAGGCGCCGCCGGCGGGTGCTGCTGTTGCCGTATCATGGGCGGCGCATCGACGGCCGATCCGACACCGTAGCCATAGCCGTACGCTCGGCGACGAGGGTCGCACCAGCCCGCGGGCTCCATGCCGCTGAAGCCCGGAGCAGAAGCAGCTGACAGGGGCGGAGGCACGAACAGGAGAGTCGAACGAGAGGAGAACGACAGGAGGGTGGGACGAATCTACCGAGCAGGAATCATATACCGCTGCCCTTCAATTGCGTAGCGATCGAAGCCCGCTGGTTGCGCCCATTCAATTTGCTTCCTTCCACCGCTACGGCGCTACCAAAGCTGCCGCCTTTTTTACAGCCCGCTCCTGGCTTTGCTTGGGATCCGACGCCAACACGCCAGTACGGCAGCAGTGACGCTGGCGACGTAGGGCAACGACTGCGGCCGGGAGAATTTGACCGATCGGTGGAATGGGGGCTGGGCTGCTGAGCATTTTTCGCCTGGGACGATGAGGCGGGACCGACGTAATCGTGGAGGGGTGCGTGTTTGGAGGATGTTGTTTTGGTGCGGATCGGGGGTATGACTGCCGGTTGCGAGCGAAACATCAAATGGCGGTGACGGCGGTAGTTCCGATTTTATAATTTTATTTTTTAAAAAATTATCAAATCAATAAATAAATAGATGTGATAAATCTTACAATTTTTTTAAAAAAGTAAATTTTATTTATAGACTCACGTACCATTTTCACCTTTTTTACTTGCTCTTCTCCTTATTATATCTTTCACCGTGATGGCGATGCGAAGAGGGACGGAAAACGAGAAGGAGACGTTGTGTCGAGCCGTGCGCCACCTCATGCAATCTCCACAAGGCGGTCATACAGGCCCGGTGCAAAAAAGAAAAATCAACATCACTTACAATCAGTTGTGAAAATTAAATCTATAACAAATATATTTTTCTACAAACAAATTTCGTGTATTCGAGTTATAATGGATCTGTTGATCAGTTAAATTTAATAACTTTTAGATGTCATTTGATTGTAAATAATGCTGAGAAAATCCCCTTGTCTGCCCGGATACCGGTGATAACGCAGCATGTTTTCGAGCGACTGCAACGCGAGCTCAGGCACTAACGGATGACACGTGGGTCCTACGCACGAGGACAGGGATAACGAACTAGTGCTCCGTAGGATTTTTATGCGGACGAGTGGTCAATGCCTCCACTTCGGTTCCAACGGGACCCACTGACTCACAATCAACCGATGTCCACGGGGTCTACACACGCCGCGGGGTCCCAGAGGAACCACCTGCTTGGGTAGAACTTCTTTTCGTGACTGTGGCGCGCGTGTGCGTGTCAGCGATCACGCACCGTCGATTCATGCGAGTGGAACGAAGTACACCTCATGGGCACAAACGCACAAGCGCCCGCAAACAAAAAATCAACGGGCCGTGGTGCCCGTTCACGGCTGGGACCGGTCAGAACCTGGTAATACTACACAGGTCCGGCATAACGTTTCTATCGTTACCGTGCATGGTTTCCACGCGTCGGTGGACACTTGGTGGGTCGGACGTGAACCGGTTCCATGCACATCCAAGCTTAAGAGCTAGCACTAGCAGGGCAAGCAGAAACGTGTGTTCTGCTTCGGCATGCCTGCTGGAGGAGATCGAACAATGTTTCATGATAAACGGGCTCCGTGGATGATCAACTGTGATACCTTAAAAAATATTAAAATTTGAATCTTTGATAAGTGCTTAGTAGAAATTTTCTTTTTCGAATTTATCAAAATTTATCCGAATTTATTTAGATTTATTCAAATTAAAATCTTGCTTAGTTTTAAAAAAAAACTCAAAATTTCTGCCCGGCCGGTCCTCCCCGGCCCCGCACCCCAACCCCGCCACAGCCAGGCCACGCGCCGGTTT
>BCLH01002471.1:1065-11210 GCA_001602315.1 Zoysia pacifica | reverse complement strand
GGCCGCCGCAGAGCTCACAACAAAATCGCGAAAGAGACGGCTGGAAAGAGAAGAAATGAGTTAGGGTTAGGGTTGAGAGGAGGTTTCACCTTTTTTATACCCTCCGAAAAATGAGCGCATCCGTCCGATCTCGATCCAACGGTTCAGATCGCGCGATGGCTAAATAGGCCAGATTTGGCCCAAGAGAGAGAGTGAAATTTCGGCCCAAGCCCTGGTTGGCTTGTCCGAATTGCAAAAGGCCAATGGGCCAGGCCGAATTTTAATTTCGGCCCAAAAGAAAAATTTTTCCATTTCCTTTTTTCAGAGGCATTTTTAATTGATTAATTAAGTAATTTTTTACCTAATTAAATCTGTTAAAATTTGAACCAACGGGAGAATTTTGACAGAATAGAAAATTGAAATAAATGCTTCTGAAAATTAAAGAAATCTTGTTTTCCACTGCGTACTTTAAAGAAATTATTTTCATTATTAAATTCGAACCAACGGGAGAATTTAATTTTGGAAAAATAGTAATAAATTTCAGATAATTATGATATTGTTATTTTCTGACCAACGTTGATAATAATAATATTATAATTTTTGTAATTGATATTTTATGCATTATTTCTATTTCTGTCCAATGGTGATGTAGATTTAATGTATAATATAAAATTATGTGTCATATTTTTTACCAACGTCGAAAATAAGACATATAATTTTACTGTTTTTTCTGTTCTCACTTTATTTGATTTGTTTACAGGCGGATACAACTTAATGAGTTGTATCAAAGAGATTCCCACTCTTAAAGGTGACAACTATGGAGAGTGAAAGAAAAAGATAGACCTAGCGTTTATCTTGGCTGAGGTGGATTGGGTCTTGACCACAGCATGTCCCACTGAGTCTGAGGAGCCAGTGAGGAAAGAGAATGAGACTGATGCTGCTTGGCAGACAAGACAGAGGGATTTTGCTCCTTTAAAGATGTCCTATGACCTTGAGCATAGGAAATGGACCACAGCCAATAAGAAGTGTATGGCTGTGATAAAGAACACGATTGAGCCTGCAATTGTGGGTTCAATCACAGAGTGTGACACCGTTACAGAGTACATTGAAAAAATAAAGAGTCAGTTTACTGGCTCTTCAAAGACATAGGCCACACAAGTCATTAGACAACTTGTGAATGAAAAGTACTCTGGTGGTAACGGTGACATTAGAGAGCACATACTGAGAATGAGCAACATGGCATCGAAGCTCAAACCAATGGATTTGGGTCTCAAGGATGCACTCGTTATCCATTTGATTTTTACTTCTTTGCCAAAAGAGTTTGAAACGTTTATTGTCAACTACAATATGCAACCCGAGTCTTGGGACTTGAAAAAGTGCATAGCAATGTGTGTGCAAGAGGAGAATAGAATTAAACCTTCACATGGTGGTTCCATCGACTATGTGAAGGATAACAAAAGAAAAAACTTCAACAACTACTCCTCAAAGAACAAGGGAAAAACCTCTGTCCATCAGCCTCAACAGAATAAATTTGCAGTGGACAAAGATCAGTGTCTTCACTGCAAAAAGGCGAGACACTACAAGAAGGACTGTCCCTCATATCTAAAGATGATCATAGCAAAGAAAGGTGAGAACATTATTACCTTCATAAATGAATCTCTATATGTGCAATATTCGAAATTTACTTGGTGGATTGACTCTAGAGCAACTGTTCATGTTGCTAATTCATTGCAAGAATTCCGTTCGACGAGAACTACGCAAAGAAGAGAAAGATGCATTAAAGTTGCAAACGGAGTCCAAGCTGAAGTTGAAGCCGTTGACGATCTTTCATTAGAGCTAGCTAATGGCTTCATTCTTATACTTAGAGATGTTCTTTATGTACCCTCTCTACAGAGAAATTTGATTAGTGTTTCATGTTTGGATAATGATGGTTATGATTGTCATTTTGGAAATGGCAAATGTGAAATAAAGTTTAATAAAGAATGTGTTGGTTTTGCCATCTTACAAAATGAGCTTTATTTACTATCACTATGTGATGATGTGAATGTCGTATGCGATAATGATAATGTTGCGTGTAAAATAAAAAAATCCTCGTCCATGAATGAAAATAAAAAACGAAAAAAAACTTTAGATGAGTCGTCGAAATTATGGCACTGTCGTTTAGGCCATATTTCGAGGGGGAGAATAAAAAGACTAGTTAAGAATGATATTCTTACTTCACTAGAGTTCTCAGACTTAGAACAATGTCGAGATTACATTAAAGGAAAATATGTAAAGAAAATTAAGAAAGATGCAAAAAAAAGCATAGGAGTTCTACAAATTATTCACACAGATATTTGTGGTCTATTTTCTGTGAAGAGTATAGATGGTTATGACTCGTTCATAACATTTACAGATGATTACTCTCGATATGGATATATTTATCCAATCAAAGAAAGAAATAAAGCTTTAGATAAATTTAAGATATTTAAGGCTGAAGTTGAAACCCAACACGATTTAAAGATAAAGATAGTCCGATCTGATCGTGGGAGAAGTACTACGGTCGGCATACCCCGTATGGACAAGTCTCTGGACCTTTTGCAAGGTTTCTACAGAAAAATGGAATAGTAACCCAGTATTCTACACCGGGCGAAACTCAGCAAAATAAAGTAGCTGAAAGACGCAACCGTACCTTGATGGATATGGTGCGAAGCATGATGAGCTATTTCACACTACCATTGAGTTTGTGGATGGAGACGTTAAAAACTGCCATTCATATTCTCAACAGAGTACCAAGTAAGTCGGTGCCGAAAACACCATACGAATTGTGGACAGGTAGAGTTCCTCGTTAAACCACTTACGAGTGTGGGGGAGCCCAGCTGAGGCTACAGTATTTAACCCAAATCTTGAGAAACTAGATCCCAAAACTGAGAGTTGCCATTTTATTAGTTACCCAGAAAAGTCAAAAAGTTATCGTTTCTATTGTGCAGACAGACATACAAAGTTTGTAGAAACGAGACACGCTGTCTTCTTAGAGGATGAGATGATGAGAGGGAGCATGGTAGCTCGAGAGATTGACCTTGAAGAGAAGCGGGCGTATGCACCCACTTCGATGATTCAAGAGCTATTCTTTACACTACCTGCTGTCACTGCACCAACAGTGCGAGACACTGTGGTGCAAGCATCTGTTATTGTTCCTCTTGTGGCAACAATGAATGAGAATGATGAACCTGTTTCTCAGGATCCAATAGAACCTATTGCCACAGATGAGGGGGAGCAAGAACAGCCTCAAACAAAAAAAATGTACAGAATGAAGAGGCCCTGAGAAGGTCTCAAAGAGTAAGAAGATCAGTTATTTCTGATGACTATGAAGTTTATCAGACAGAAGAATTTCAAATGGAGGATGATCCCACCTTATTTGAAGAAGCCATGAGAAGTGAAAACTCTTCAAAATAGCTTGAGGCCATGAAAGAAGAAATGAAGTCCATGAAGGCTAATAAAGTCTGGGACTTAGAAGTAATTCCTAAAAGAGCCAAAACAGTAGGCTATAAATGGGTCTACAAAACAAAACTCGACTCCCAAAGGAATGTAGAAAGATATAAAGCGCGACTCGTGGTAAAAGGCTTTACTCAAAGAGAAGGGATTGATTACAATGAGACATTTTCTTCGGTCTCATGTAAAGATTCCTTCAGAATCATAATAACACTAGTGGCTCATTATGATTTAAAGTTACATCAGATGGATGTAAAGATAGCATTCTTAAATGGGGATTTGAAGAAAAATGTTTACATGGCACAACTGAAAGGTTTTGTTATGGAAGGAAGTGAGAAACTGGGATGCCGTCTAAAGAAATCGATTTATGGGTTAAAGCAAGCTTTAATACAATGGTACTTGAAGTTTGACAGCACTATAAAGAAATTTGGGTTTAAAGAAAATATAGAGGACAACTGTGTTTATTCAAAGTTTAAAGATGAGAAGTTTATCTTTCTAATCCTGTATGTAGATGATATCCTACTAGCTAGTAGTGATGTCAGTCTACTACTAGAGACAAAAAAGATTTTGTTCTCTAACTTTGATATAAAATATCTTGGTGAAGCTTCATTTGTTTTAAGAATCGAAATTCACCGAGATAGAAACAAAGGGGTATTGGGACTGTCACAAAAGGCATACATAGAGAAAGTATTAAAGAAATATGGTATGCATAAATGTAGTCTATCACTTGCACCTATAGCCAAGAGCGACAGATATGAGGATTTTTAATGCCCTAGGAACCAATATGAGATCGATCAAATAAAAGCGGTTTCATATGCTTGAGCTGTCAGAAGCTTACAGTATGCTCAAGTATATACACGCTCTGACTTAGCATTTGTTACCGGGTTACTTGGCAGATTTCAGAGCAATCTTAGAATAGAGCATTGAAAATTGGTAAAGAAAGTCTTACGTTATTTGCAAGGAACAAAATGTCTCATGATGACATATAGAAAATTAGATTCACTCCATATAGTGAGGTATACAGATTTTGATTATGCGGGAGATGATAGAAAGTCTACATCTAGATATGTGTTTACTCTCGTTGGAAGAGCTATTTCGTGGAAAAGCTCAAAGCAAACCGTCACTACATCGTTCACAATGTATGCCGAGTTTGTAGCATGTTATGAGGCTACGGGGCAGGTGAACTGACTTAAGAAGTTCATACCCGGTTTAAAAGTGGTTGACGACATCTATAGACCACTTAAATTATACTGCGATAACGAACCCGCAGTAACGTATGCACACAACAATAAGTCAAGTGGTGCTGCCAAACACATTGATATAAAGTACTATGTTGTGAAAGATAAAGTTCGGAATCAAATCATAAGTCTTGAGCACATAAGCACCGCAAAGATGCTAGCGGATTCGCTTACTAAAGGCTTACCACACAGAGTATTTATTGAACATATTGCTGGCATGAGTTTAAGAGAAAGACTGTGATTTCTGAACTAAAAGATGACCCAAAATGTATAGTAACTATTTCAGAACAGAAAAATGTATTGTAGCTGTTAAGTCTATCGGCGATTGATCGTGACGATGAGACAGTTCTATGCATTAATCTGTAATGGAATGAGTGAAGTTAAAAAGCAATAAAGATAAAAGTATAAAGTGAGATCAAGGGAGAGAATGTTAAGAATTGATCTTCACCCGTTTTGGCCCAACGGCCTTAATGGGCCCTTGACCTAATCGCGCCCTGATCGGGGGCGCCCAGCCCATTATGGCTGGTGGGCTCCTGTCGCCAGAGCCACAATAAATAGAGGTGGGGGGCCGGCCGGAACTCATGACCTAAGTTCATTCGTACCGCCGCACCCCACCGACATCTCTAAACCCGATCTGTGAGGGGGCGCTGTGCCGACGGGAAGCACCACCGCCACGACGACCGCCGCCACCGAGAGATCGACGACGTCGCCGTGACTCCAACGCCACTGCCCTCTCCACCGACCGACGCTGCCCAAGCGCAGAGGACCGCACCGACAAAGGGCAGATGGCCGGATCGTCTTTGTCGACTCTGGTGACCGGATCCGAAGGTATTGACCACCTCCGAACCACAGATCTATTACCGACACAGAAACTCTCGGATCTACACTCCTAGACCCAGAGAAGAGATAACGACAACATCATCCCCTAAGCTCAAGGTTCTCATAGTTCATTCATATTCCCAAATAGTCAGTGAATGAACAGAAAACAGGACTCGTTGCTGAACATTTGGTTCAAATTTTCTCCTCCCACTTAACCTATATGAGGCAGCCCATACACCTAAGCCAAGAATTATATTTTTATCCATCCTATGATAAATTGTGCAGAAGCATTCTCATACGATTCAATCTACTAATCTGCTTATCTTCTAGAGGTAAGAACATAATGTCACTCATAAAGCGATCAACTATATGAAGCTATAATTGCTCCGGAACTGCCATCATTGTAGCTTCGTCTATGGAGTTTCCTGATGTAATGTGGGGAATTTACCTTCAGAATTTTAGAATGAACAGAATCATTTTAATGTTTGATAACAAATGGAACCTGGAACATAAGCTAGAGCTAAAGAACATATTATATGAAATCCTGGATATTGTTTAGAAAGATGAAGAGTGGGGACTGAAAAATAAAGGAAAACATTCTATGAAGCACTTGAGTGCTGATGCTTACTTTTTGATCAGTTGGCACAAGATTACTTTGGTTCTCTCTTGTGTAAACCTAAAACATCTTAAGCTGGTGAAAACAAGGATCAACTCAGAATATATTTCATCGTAAATTACCAATGTAGATTTATTACTATTATCCAAGCATTTATTCTAAATTCCATGATGCCATCACGTGCATTTTGATAATTTCATAACCACTCATTTTCCAAATCTAGTCGAACACTTAAAGCCAATGGTCAATCAGTCCAATGAAAACGACAAGACATATCAATGATTCACAACATACTGAATTTGATGAACAAATTAGAAAGCTCCAAGCATCACAAAACTGATTAAATGAAGCTCTTTATTTTTTTTTTGTGGGCAAAATGAAGCTCTTTATTCAGAACAGGGTATCTAAACCAGAATTTGGTGCACTCTGTTAGACTGGATGCTTCTGAATGACCAGATCACTGATTAAACTAAGTGCGGAAACATAAATAAAGATCATGCAATCAACCTTCTCAGACTCTAAGAAGCTGAACCTTGTTTTCAAAGGCGATGGCCATCCAATCCGGATGGGCAGCCGTCCACTGCAGCTGGTTAATCTCTGCACCGGCATCATACACAAGCACAGGATCAATCCCGTCAGCGGGCACAGCAGTCGCCGTTTCGGGCAGCTCCCAGATCAGTGCCTGGCCATCGTCCCCAGCGGAGCAGAGGTGCCTGGTAGCCTGTGGTGCCCACGCGACCGCATTGGCGCAAGCCTGGTGTCTGTGCAGCTCGGCCACCGGCACCCCGGGCGCGCGTATGTCGAGCACGACGACGGCGCTGCTGTCCATGAGCAGCGCGGCCATGTAGCGGAAGTCGCAGCGATTCCACGCCAGCCTGAGCAGCGGCGAGTCCGGGCGAGGGCTCTCGTAGACGATGTTGGAGTGGTCCTTGTCCCGGAGGTCGAAGACGCGGACGGAGCCGTCGGCCGAGACGGAGGCGAAGACCGTGGCCCCGCCCCAGGCGATGTCATGCACGGCCTTGTCGTGCGCGATGAGCTGCGTCTCGACGGCGCCCCGGTCGATGTCCCAGACGGTGCAGGTGGTGTCGATGGACGCGGTCCCGATGCGGCGGGGCTCGACATCGTTCCAGTCGAAGGAGGTGAGGGGCGCGCAGAACTCGGAAGCAGAGGCCTTGCGGTTGTCGAGGACGGAGCGGAGCTCGGGCGGCGCGGCGGTGGGGGAGAGGTCGTCGAGCGGGGCGTGCCAGAGGCGCAGCGAGTCGGAGGATGAGGCGAGGAGCGGCGGCGCCGCGGCGCAGGGGTTGAACTGGAGCTTGGTGGGCGGGTAGGGGTGGTCGAAGGAGAGCGCGGGGAGCGCGCGGAAGGAGGCGGCGGAGGGGCGGACGGGGTCGAAGGCGAGGAGGGAGACGCGGTTGTGGAGGTCCTCAAGGAAGCTGCCGGACGCGAGCACGGGCGCGGCAGGGGAGAAGGCCAGCGCGTAGATCGAGTGCGGGAGCTCGTAGGTGAAGACGTGCGGGTTCGGTGTGTCGGGCGCCGCGGACGGCGGCTTCGGATGGTCCATGGAAGATCGCAGTGGATTTGGGGACGATCGGCAGGGACGGACTTCGAGAGATGAATGATAAAAGGTCACGGGCACAAGCACAGGGCGAGTGTTCAACGCGCGCGCGCGTGCGAGCAGCCGGTAAACGGCGGCCGGGCGCGGGGGTTGACTCAGACCGGCGGCGCCCCGGCGGGCTGTTGCAGGTGGAAGATAGCTCGTGGGTTAGGTGCGCACGACTCGGTCAATCGATCTCAGCCGATCATACGTGGATGACCTGTGAGTCAAACAGTCCACGACACTGAAGGTGTTCCCTTTGGTCAGGGAACATTCTGCGGACGGGAGGTTCTGGCCGGGGAACCGCCGGCGATGACGCCGATGAGTGAGCCCGGGCAGCGGTGTTGGGGGTCTCCAATCCACTCCCGGCACAAACGATGTTACCGCCATCAACCGGCAGTGTCACTCCACATGTCCTGAGGATCTCATCTGCAAGTCACATAACATTGCAGGCAAGCGGTGCACAATTCAGGATTATGGGTTGAATGCCTGAGTAAACACTTGCAACGGCAAGAGTTATAACAAGCCATAAGAAGTACGAACATAATCAAGGATCTGCGGTTCTTAGATCCTGTTTCTTTCACTAACGAAAGATTGCGTACAAAAAAACTCTCAGCTTGAAGAGGATTAGCACACAATTAAAAATTAAGCACCAAATGTTACTTTATACTGATGAGCCAAAACTCCCATGAGTGCAATCATTCTCACGGGAAATCTTTGGAATCATCTCTTCATCTGCTGTCAGCGCTGGGAACTGAACAGAGCTCGGCTGACGATGCCAGTTGCCTCAATGTAGCGGTCCACAAACCGTGATATGCAGCTCCTCTCGCTCCCGCTCAGGCTTGATCCTGGCTTGGTCACGCACTTCTCAAAGCACTTGTTCCCAACAGTCTGGGTCATAATAAAAGGAAATGCGACATCAAGACAGATAATCAGTCATAGTGTGATGACAATGGCATGAGACCCAAATGTATGATAGGCATGTAGGAGTAGCTTCAAACACAGATGAATTTGTCTTCCCCAATGTAAAGATACCAAATGGGCGACACAATGCTTGAGCATGGATGCGCCATGGCTGGCTTTAAAAGTCAAACCATGAAGGCATAAACTTTGCTGCGACTTACTTGCTCGTATATTCCCTGTTATAAACGGTTCTGAATTCTGACTGTCGCCAACTGCGTAAGCATGGCTTGAGCCTTTTCACCCTCACATATAATCTACAGATGCAATCACGACGAGGGAAACCAATTTGAGCAGAATAATTAAATATTGGGATACCGAGTCAATTAGATTTTCAGCTGAATAGTATGACCCCCATTAACGTCTGAACTTCAGTGATCTCAGGACCCTTTCAAACTAATAAAGGCTTGCATGTTTCCAACAATATTATTCAGCTTTTTCCTAGTTTTAAGTTACATAAGAATTCAATCAAACTGTACTTGCACTAAACCGCAACCATGCTCGATCATTTGAACTAATATAACAGCCAATGTGTAGCAAGTTCACTACTTGATCCTATCAATTAAACTAATCTATCATACATTAGGCAGTTCAGTACTTCTCCTATCAATCACAATGAAAGCAGCCGCAAACACTCGACCCGATCAAGGAAACTGTGCCACGTGCGCAGGGAATCAAGCATCAAGCACTAGGCTAATCCTTCAATCAGCAATTAGAAACCTAATCATCCATACATACTCCCGCCAGGAAAGGGAATGCAAGAAGGAGAAAGTAGAAGGGATCTTACCTCAAGAAACTCCTGCGCGTAAGCCTGCGCGAGCTGCGCCTTGATCTGTTCCATGACCGCCTCCGGGTTGGGGTTCCCGGACGCCAACGACGATGAGAAGGAGTCCATGACCCGCTTGCTTCTCCTTTCGCTCGAAGTCCTGTACTCGCCGGTTTCAGCTGCGGAGGATTTCGCCGGAACGGTGGGCTGTTACGGCGTGGGGCGGCGTTGGCGGGGTACCAGCAACGGAAAACCTAGTACAGCTTGCGATCGGTCTCTTCTTTCATGCGACATAAACAAAGCAACGGCCCGCTCAGTTCTACGGGTGCGAGGATGATATGGGCCCAATAAGCTTATTCGACTAACGGGCCCATTAATATGCCGTTGGGTTTGTATAGAGGCCGGCCTTTTGAGACTACTGACCCGGCATGTTCGATAAGCGATCCCTCACCTCTCCTGATGAATATGTAGCGGTAAAAACTTGTGATCAAGGAAGGCAATACTGAAATCAACAGCGTGCCTAATGTCCAGGACAGCAAAATCACCTTGCCGCCGCCGCTACATTTGCCATTGCCTCCGGCCTGTCCCCTGCCTGCGGTTCTAGTACGCGGCAGGCAACGCCTGGGCGTGCTGTCCTCGCAGGGGCCCTGCCACCTCGAGCCGTCCAAACGCGGCGTTCGTCGAGCGCAGAGCATGGGGGCC
>BCLH01002470.1:3383-39710 GCA_001602315.1 Zoysia pacifica | reverse complement strand
AAGTTTGAAAATGTGAAAAGCAGATTTCAAAATTTTGAAAATTTGAAATACATATTTCAAAATTTTGAAAATTTGAAATTCAGATTTCAAAATTTTGAAAATTTTAAATTGTGTGTCAAATTCTGTCCACAATTTAAAATTTCAAATTTAGAATTTTAATTTTTGTATAAATACAAAAAATTAACAATATCTTGGTACAATTATAAAGGGCAATTTTGTCTTATCACACAAAAAATTAACACAGTTAGAGTCATTTAACGGACTTGTGGTATTATTGAGTTTAGCTTTCGAAAAATGATGACTGAATCATAAAATCTTAATAATAGCTGAATCACAATTAGACTAAAATCTATGGTCGAAACACCATTGTCCCTTCTTATAAATAGGAATTAATTTGATATATACCGTTAAGTCTTATAAATAGGAATCTACTCCTTATCTAACTTATCATAAGAGAGTTTTAAACTTAGTCTTTTTAATTAAAACTGATTATAAAAGATTGTTCATAAATGGTGTATAACAGCTATATATATATATATTATATTTTGAATTAGATTTAAAAGTTCTCACGAGTATTTAGCTAAATCTGTAATGAAATATTACGTAATAAAATAATATATATTTAAAATATATGTGTAATAATATGTTATGCTACAATGCAAGAATGACTTAAAATTCATAGCATTTCTGATGAACTAATCTCTGCTGCTCCACTTCCTGAGAACCAACGCCTGCACAAGAAAATAAAAAAAATAAGTCAAAACTCGATTTTAAATCACGGTTGCACTGCATCACGGACGAGAACTAGAACACTCAGCATCTGGTAGCCGAGAAGGGAGTAGCAAGAAGCGCAACCTCAGGCAGGGTTCGGGACTTACTGCTCCTTGAGGAGCTTGTTCGGGTTCAGGGGCTTCTCGAGGAGGCTTTCCATCATCAGCGTCGATACCCGCAGGGAGGGCCGGTAGCTCGAGGAAAACTACGGGAAAGTTGCCAGAGATGGTGGCGGCCGGTGGCGAACTTGCGCCGATTCGGAAGCTCGAAACTGCAAAATGTAATTCTCAAAAACAAAACCTGCAAAATGTAATTTTTGCAAGATAGTGTGGCCCTAAGACTAACTCGGCCATCTTGACTTAATGAGCATAATTGACAATGTTAAATAATGTTACAAATATGCCATCCTTCTCTTAAAGTAATGGCACGTTATCATAAAATGCCCCGATAAGCTCACATTGTGAATCAACTATCTCACATTGTGAATCAACTATAATTTATTCACCAGATGAATACAATTATTAGCACATGACCATGCTATTCTACAAAATGCTTTGTATGAAAAAAATGCACTACCGTCCATTTCCACCCACCTAGCTTTGTTACCTTAAAGAACACGAACGCATAAAATTGAACTCGTACATTGTTGTACAATACAACATCTTTATTCCTGTCATATAAATATGATTCCTCCACACAGGAGTCTGCGTTAGCTTGTATGTGTAACAGATCTTTCGGCCTTTCTCTAAGTCATACTCGCTTATGTCGTTGTTGATTTTTAAATTCAACTTTGATCTTACATTTTATTTAAAAGAATTTGCTCGAATGTGTAAAATTTTAAGTTGAGATTCAAATAACTCTAATAATAAATCAAATTATATTAAAATATCTGAAATTTATCAAAAAAAATTGAATAAAACGAATGATTAAAATTAAATTTAAAAGTCAACCATGACATCAATTTAATTAAAGAACGGAGAGAGTACATATTATTTTCGTTTCGCACTTCTTTCATCTTGAAACCAAAAACACTGCACACCAAAAGAAGGTAATGACATGTAACATCCCAGAATTCTCGAATTAATAAAACGACATTTCTCCAAATTTTTTGTTCCAATTAATTTGTCTGTTCCAATATTTCGTTCCGATCAAAAATCATTCGTTCCGAAATTCATTTCGTCTAAATCCGAAATCCGTTCGTCTAAATTAATCCGGTGCCGAAATAATTTAGTCCACGTAATTTTTACGTTTGACTAAAATTATTTTCAGAATTTTCCAAATTAAATTTCGGGTCTCAAAATATTTTCTTCTCAAATTAAATCTCTTCAGCCTTTTTTTAATTATTTCTTGGTTATTAATTAACCTCAGATTAATTCTCAACCCTATTTTTTCACCCCTATAAATACCTCTCTCAACCTTAGCCCCAAATCTCATCTTATTTTTCCCTATTTTCTTTCTTTCACCGCAAGTTTTATTTTCCTGTAACCGTTGCCTTCCCTCCGCGCCGCCTCTCCTCGTTTCCGCCGCCGCTCTCTGTTTTTCCGTCGCACTGCGTGCTGCCGTCGCTGTCGCTCGTCGTTTTCCGTGCCCTGCCCCGCGTTCGGTTCCCGCGCTGCATCGCCGACCGCACTCTGCTTCCGCGCCACGCCGACCCCCTCGAGCTGTGCCGTTTCCCGCGTCGTCCTCCGGTCCGAAGACTGCAGCCGCACCGAGTACTTCCTAGCCGCACGTTGTTCTCCGGTTCGACGCCGTCAACCGGGTCGCCAGCTAGCCGCATCGTCTGCTCCATTCGCGTCGCCCTGACCTAATTTCCCTGCCTCGTTTGTGTCTTCGTCCGCAGCCAACAGATTGTCAGTTCCGACAGTGGTGAGCTACTCCATCTTTTCATCTAGTTTATCAATTTCTGTGTGTCAGTAGCTGTCGGTTGTGTTTGTGTTTTGGATTGATTATTTGATAGCCTGTGCCGTTTCTTCGGTGGTAGCTGCGTGTTGGAGGTTGTAGGAGGTGTCAGGACCCAACGTTCCGTGACCCGTAGTTGGTTATCGTCTAGGCAGATTAGTGCTGATCGTGCTCTAGTTCAGAGTTCAAAGGGGCCTGGTGCGTTTTTGTCTGCTTTCTGTGAGGTTTCAGTTGGGTTTGTTGATGGTCCCAGCAGGTGAAGACTCTCGCTAGTCATGAGGTTGAAGAAAGCTTCTGCTCAGTGTTTTCTAGCAGAGAGAGAAGGTCGGTTGCAAGTTTTTGTGTCAGCAATGCTGCGTGAGAGAGATTGTGAGCTGGCCTGTCCACTTTGGTCTCTGTGTATCGATAGGTATCCAATGCTTGAGGTACTCGATGTCATCAGGCAAGTCACGATCAGTGCGAAGTCTTCAAGGATTTTCTATGTCATGAAATTCTTTTGTACAGTTAATATTTGGGAATCTAAGTGAAACTCCGTTAAATTTGTCTCGTCGCGATCATCGTGTAGGGTTGTTCCGAGAAATATTTTTGCGCGCACTTAGTCTAGTAATTTTGATTTAGATTCTAATTCCAGTTCTATTCTTTGTCGCGTAATTAGTGTCTAATCCCTATTGTTCGTATTGTGATTAGCTGCTGTCCTTGAGGAGGAGTTCTGCGATCCAGCTCAGTTCGACGATCCGGATCCCGACTTCGATCTCGAGTTGCCAGGCAAGTAGCGTTCTTTGATCACTTTGTTCCCAGCATTTTAAACTGCATATTTTGTTTGTAACCTTAATTTGCATGCCAACTATTTTTAAAATGTGCTAGCAACATTTCTAAGCCGTGCTTGTTTACTGTTCCACAAATATCAACCCTAAGATTGCTTTAGTACATTTATTTTACTTTTATGCTTAGCCATGCTTAGTCGTATTTATTTTCATCTCACACCTATCACTATAAAATGAAATTTGTGTTAAATGCTTTTGGAACTGTGATTCAAATGTGTGAGTATTGCAAATAACTATACATAACTATTTAGCGGGGGCAGAAGAGAGTTTGAGGAACTGGGAGACTTTTGGGAAGTCTCTATGAGAGTACCTGTGGTAGGTACACTGGAGGCTTCGGCCTTGGCGGCGTGTTTGTTGGTTGTTGGAGTTGTGGTTGGAGAGATGGTCTGCCTCGGCAATTAAGGACCGAGTCCTTCGAGCCTTGTACACTCAGTTGACAACCATGCACACCACGTTACCCTGTATGGGCAGTTGGCTTGATCTTGAAGCTTGCCGAGACTGGTTGTTTACCCGTGGGTTGGTGGTGTAGTGTTAGTGTGGTGTTGAGCTTTGACTCCCTACATGAGATCGAGATACCACACCTGATCAGTGGTAGGTTCTTCACAGCTACAGGACTCGATTGCGTAGCCTTTTGTGATCCCTATCTTGAAGGACGGATGACGCCAGTCAAAGCTTGTGGATGGGTCTTGTGTGTTCGTCGGGGCTACGACGGTAGTTCTCGATGACGCATCCCGTAGGTCCAGGTGCATAACCTCTGTAGAGTTTTAGTCGATGCGCATTGCCATGTCCTTTTGGAAGGACACCACCCTGAGTTGTGCTCCTCGTTGAGTAGTTTTGTTTCTTTTCCTCCTCTCTTTTTTCAAATGTTTTTGACTCCGGCCTTTGAGCTGTGGCCGAGTGTGGAGATTATATCGACATTAAAATGAACCCTCGCCCGAGATAACGGAGATCTCTGCGGGGCAAGATAATAAAATTTGACAAGTTTGAAAATAAAGCTTTATTGCATACTTTAAATAAAATAAAATGTTTTAAACTTGCATTTAGCACTTAAGCCATGCCTTTACCCTTGAAACCATTTGCATGCATACATTGTTGTTAGGTAGTACGCGGTTTGCTGAGTATTCGTACTTACGGCTTTCTAATTTGTTGTTTTTAGAGGATTCGCTCAGCTTTGACTTCGACTACGTCTCTGACGACCCGTGACGTCCGCTCCTGCGTTCGAGCTAGCCTGTGCGGAGGAGGTTCGCTACTGTCGCCATGATTGAAGCTTCCGCCGTTGCTTTTGTTGGATTCACGATAGAGATATATCTGCTCTGATATATTTCCGGCCTGCGTGCCGATGGACCCCTTTGGAGGATTTTATTCTAATCATTTTACTCTGATTTACTATTTTCTAATTTGTTTCTTGTTTAATATTTCTGTTATGGTTTCTTGATTGATCGCTTATGATATCGTGATTGCCAAACTCCTGGGATTGGCAACGTCACGTGAGATCGGGACTTATCGAAAGGTAAGTGAAAACCCGGTCGTTACAGACATCCTCATGACATCGACCAATGGTCTACTGCTATGAATTGATGATGCACTAGTGTGTGATGGCTCTAAGAGCCTATTTTGATGGTTAATTAACGTGTGTTTTACCACGTTGTAAGTACGACGCGTTCAAAGTTTGATGAACAAAATTACCACCGTAATTAAGTTGCATAAGTTTTGACATGAGAAATGAAATAGTAATCTATTGAACAATTATGGCACACCATAATTTTAGCAATAAAGTAAACAATTATCAAAATTATTTTCAGTGTTTCTAAATTTTGGTATATCGAAGTATAGCCGCTATCTAAACAGACACTAAATTGTCAATTTGCATGAGTGCGATACAAAACTCCTAGAGCCCATTCAACCTGTGTCCAACCTTGTTGGAATCAATGTTTACAAATGTTTGGAGTACTCTCATCTTTTTTCATCAGTTTAAGCTTTTTAAGTCAACTAGTTAGTATATGCAACTTAATATAGTATTAGAGTCAGAGGTCTCGAGTTCGAATCCTGACAGTCACAATTTATTAAAATAAATTGTAGCATAAAAATGTTAGAGTATAAATGAATTATCCACCTTTTCCATCAGTTTAAGCTTTTGAGGTCAGTTTAAACTTTTTAGGTCAATTGGTTGATGTATGTAACTCAATAACAAGACCGTTCAAAACCGGTCAATTTTCGCAGTTCTAGGTAAAACTGATTTGAGATCAACTGGTTGGTGCATACAACTCAATAACAAAACTATTTAAAACCGATCAATTTTTATGGTTCTATATAAAACTAGCCCGGTCCAGTTTCACCGAATGATCGGTTTTTATTTTAAAATTATAAAATTATAAAAATTTAAAAATTCTGAAATATCAAAAATCGATAAAATTGATCGATAAACTAATAAAATCAAGAGTAAACCACTGAGTTTCAAACTTTGACACTGAAAAGCGATAACCAAAGAAACCGATCAATAAACCGATTAAATCACTCAATAAACTAAAAATAAAACTGACTAATTTACTGTAGCACTTCGTTTCGAATTTTAATTTTTTGATTTAGAGCGGTTTTTGACTGGTTTTCGTAAAACGATTCAAACAAAATCAAAAAGCCTGGTTGGAATACTCGATCCTGCAGTGTCTAAGCAAATAAGATATCTCAAGAGTAAATTTCAATATTTAATTGAAAACCATGGCCTTGTCTCTTACTATCATCCAATTGTATACCAAGGCTGTCATGCAATAGAGCTGCAATGTATACTGACGGAATGCAATACCGAGCGAAGTGGACAAATCTTGACTGCAAAATAATTCTCCATCGTACGCAAAAATCAGAACAGACATCAAGAACAGCAAGAGGTTGTGCCACCGCCCTGAAGTAACATAAATCTATAGGGACTGAAAGCATAAGTTGTGCGCGTCTGCTCGTCCAAGATGCCTAGCCTTATTTCCAAATGTTCTTAATTGTATATTTGCACACTTGACAGCCTGATGGGCTGCACCGTGTTATGTATTACGACAATTTGGTTGCAAGGGCGCTCCAAACCCCTGCTGGCTAGTTCTCCATGGCAAAAAAACTGAGCGAACTAGTTGATTTCTCGGTGGGTTGCTCCGGACATTTTTGAATGATTAGAAAAATGATATAAAAATATAGTTCAATGGCTACCAATGGATATAAGAAGCAAAATGATACAAAAGAAATAAGTCTAAACAACAATTAACGCGATACATGCTCGAAAAGTTATATATGTTGTATCATTATAAATATTTGCTAGGTAGTTGTACAAACTACAAGCATACAGTATGTGATTTCTACAACTACAAGCATACAATATGTGATTTTCTAATTTTTGAGGTACTCTTGTCTTGCAGTTTGCAATCTCAAATACATTTGTATTTGTTTCCAGCTGAAACACTTTTTTGATAATTAAAGATTAAAAAATTTCTAACATAATCAATAAAAGAAGGAAATAGTGTCACATAAATGAGGATGAAGAGACCAAATATCCGGCTATATCCAAATGGAGAAGAAATTTTTATTAACCTATGAATATGAATAGAAAATGTAAAATGAGAATATAAAGAAATTCATGTGGACGCAACATACATGCAGATGTGGTTTATGCAGGAGTTTCTAAGTGGCAATATATCGAATAGGTTGCATGTATAATTTCTATGGAAAGTTAAAAATATGATCAGTGTAGAAAATTGATCCGGTACAAATTGAGTAATGCATGGAATACATAAATAGTATGTTTATATACTGGTCTGCAGAAGAATTAGGTGCAGTATTCAATGTACCTCCTCCATTCGAGCTGCTTTGAGCCTTTGAGAGAAACTTTCACATGCACCAACCAAGTAAACCTACTAGCAACTTTCACATGAAAATATTGATACATATATCAGCACATGAATAATCATGGAATAGCACAACCCGTAGTTATCTGTTTAGAAAATATACATTCATAATTATTGGTGCCGGCATAGTTTGGACAAAACCTAATCATGGAGGTTGATTTGTGGGTGTTACCTATCTTCTCTCCAGGATTTGCATTCTTTGCTTGAGATGAAACACTTCCACCTGGCCACACACATAGAAAGTGTCATCTATCAAGCTGGTATGTCAGTTGCATGATGTGGACACCGGGCAATAACAATTATCACTAAGGAGGGAACGATAAAAAATCATGGCTGCAAAAACTTTTCATGCATTAAAAATTAGAGATAGCCGCTAAGAATGCCTTGAAGAGCAACTAAGCCCGCTCACAAAGCTAGGGCACACGCACGAGGAAGGCATTGGAAGCTATTTCGGCAAATTTCAAGTAGCAAATAATGCTTGATCACAATGTCAAGATCACAAAAGTATCCACGGAATTGGAGATTAACAGTACATGTGGGTGTGGCCAATGAGCATGGGTTATGCTCCATATTATTGTATTCATTCCTGTCCTGTAAGTAAACACATAAACATGATTAACATAAGTAAGCACATAAACATGATTATTAGTGAAGATACTTTATAATGCATACCCACGGGTCTTCACATATATCGTATGCAACACAAGAAGGCCAAAAAAGTAGCATGAGTGATAGATCAAAACGGAGAGACACCAAATGCTATAGGAACACATCAAAATTCTCATCAAGTTAAAGGGGCTGCTACTTGCGTGCCTGGCTGCCTGGGATCCGGTCCTTGGAAGCCTGCCGATGATGCAGTCATATATATACTTGTGTGTTGCTAAGATAAATTTTCTAGAAACACATTTATTTCAACTAAGCGAGTGAAGGAAGGGGGTTCAGGAAAAGGACCAAGGTGATCGAGCGCACCTCCGTCTCATCCAAATTGAACGGAACTGATTCGTCGAACGTCGTGAAGCCGTCACTCTCGCCATCAGGAACCATCACCTTCCCGATGCGGCAGCAGCGTGCACGCCTGGACCTCCGGCACGAACAGCCCCTGCAGGCACCACCACACCACCCACCTAAGATCGCCAGCACACTTGACCGTGATGAGAACAACGAAACCAATCGATCGATAAGATGAGGGAGGGAGTGGGAGCGATCCAGATCCCGTACAGAGATTGCGCACGGACCGTTACGAGCGAAGCAGGAAAGGGCCCTGCGGCAGAAGACCAGAGCCTCCGCTCCCGGCCGCCGGCAGTGAGCTGTTGGGGCGCCCATGCGGCCCCACCGTCGGCAGCGAGCCGTTGGTGTGCCCATGCGGCCCCGCCGAGCGTCGCCCCGGACACCACCGTGAACACCGCTTGATCGGATCGAACCAACCGACCACTGCACTGACCCCGTCGTCCGCTCGCTCCCGGATTAACCCCCACAGTGCTGCCGGCGCGGGGTTAAATGGTGCGTAGGCGGCGGGCGTGGGGAGAGGAGGGACGACAGTGGTGGGGAGCCGCAGCTTAGCCATCCTACCGCTGCTCTCCGCGAAAGGCACGGCTGCACTGCGTTGGAGCACGGCGGCGCGGCGTTGGAGCACAGCGGCGCATAGGAGGTGGCGGCGGCGGGACGCTCAGAGGGAGGAGGGGAGGGGGCGGCAGAGGGAGGAGGCGAGGCGACGGGGGCCATAGGGAGAGGAGGCGGCGGCGATTTGTGGAGCGTGGGGGCAGGCGGGGTGGGGAGTTTGGATGGGGGATGAGGAAAAATCAACGGTGAGGATGATCGAACAGCATCAAATCCAACAGTTTAAACAAAATTGATGACGTGGTTCGCTGAGGGTTGAGATTAGCATCTTAGTGGATTACGTTTATATAGATAGTATAGATTAGTCTCTAGAAAATTTATTTTTCCTTCAGTGCCCTTCGTTGACATTTTCCTTCCCCTATATCAACTCGATTAGAAAAATATCTTGAAACATTTTTCCATCAAAGATGTAATATAAAACTAATTTTTATAAAATACTAATCTCTCTATTCTTTAATTGATGTCGCCATTGACTTTTACATTCAACTTTGACCATTCGTCTTATTCAAATTTTTTAATAAATTTTATATAATTTGTTATAATTTGATTTATTATTGGAATAATTTGAATCACATCTTAAAATTTTACACACTCGAACAAATTTTTTGAATAAAACAAATGGTCAAAGTTGAACTTAGAAGTCAACGATGACATTAATTAAAGAACGAAGAGAGAGAGAGAATTACTAAGATTTTTTTAAGAATTTTATCAAGTTCTTTAAGACATCTAAAAATTAAGGTAAATTAAATTCGTGTGAAAATTTTAATTCATAGTATATGTTGAATTTGCAGTGGACCTAATAACAAAAGTTATTCATCGCTATATGTTCTGTCACCATTAAATTTGTCATGTATTTGAAGCAATAGAAGTTGCATTTCATTGAGCCATACCAAAGAAGAAAAAACAAATATACTAAAAACTAAAAAGAAAATTTCAAGCAGAGGCACATAAGCAAAAATGATTTTTTGAGTGGCTGAGACGGAATTAGAAAATTTTTCAATACCTTATCGAAGGTTGAGAAGGAATTAGAAATTTTTTCAATAACTTATAGGACATTTGCTCAAAAATTAAGGGCTAAGAAGAGGGAGAGAACGGAGCAAACCGCTCAAGGAACAAGAGATGAGTGCCCCCCCTTCTAATCTCCTACTCCGTCCGATACCGTGTTTTCTCGTGGGAGTGGCGGCGAGATGAAAAATTTCAACTTCCATTGGAGATATGATTGTCTCGCAATTTGGTACCAGTGGACATAACAAGGCATATTTTAAGGCTGATTAGAAGCATACAAAATAGCGAAGCAAAGTTTGGAAAAAACAGATAAAAGTTAATGTGTAGTTATTCTATATACAATAGAATTATAGGAAGGAAATATAGGCCGTGTAGCTAGATTATGATAATCTGGATTATATAATGATAGTGGTTAAACATGTTTAGATTAAAAAATGAATATCTAAGTTATAATAAACTCATTATTCCTAAAATTTGATTATACCTAACAAAAGATAATTTTGCTCTTATCAAATATCTATTAATTATAAAAGTTGTCGCTACTTCTCAACGACGGATTTAATTTCTATTCGCACTCGAATACTACTCAGATTCATATATTGTACTTCATATATTTATCTTTCACATTGGGGTACTTCATATATTTATCTCTCACATTCGTATTAGAGTTTGTCATCATGTGACAAGAAGGATTCAAAGCAACCATTTTTTCAAAAAAGGTTTTTTTGAAAAAAAAAAACAAATAGGTCATTAGTCAGAGAAACAAAATAAATAGTTTTTATAATCTCACCTTCGATCACCTTAAAAAAATTTATTATATTACGTTTATAAAGTAGATTATATAAACTATCTCTATAATCTAGATAATAATAATCTCCACTGGTTCAAACACGACAATGCTTAACTTCATTATTGGAAGTGTTTTCCTAAAGTTTTTAAATCTCACTGGAGTGTAAAAAAAAATGGTGGATACCAGCTATTGTTGCCTTTACCCAAGTCATCAGTTCCACGCGGCATGCAGCCCCGAAGGAGTCAACGCTTCATTTCTCCTCGTCTCCCGAGCAATAAACCCCGATAAATACCGACACCAGAAAGAGACCCGCATTGCACTGCGGAGACGCCGGGGAGCTTCAGCGGAAGCTGCAGAGCAGACACCCCTCTGCCTCCACACTTCCGGCAGGCCGCGGCAGCCACCGCATCATGGAGGCAGGCGAAGCAGCGGGGGCTCTCCTCTTCCTCCTCTCCGCTGCGGCCGCTGTGGCAGCCGCCGTCGCCACCGGCGCCGTCAACTTCACCTACCTCGTCCCAGGTAACGCGAAAAGACTGGTATTTCACCTCGCTCCCGAGAACGCAGCTTCGTGCCTGGTTATGTCGTGCTAACCGGTGTTGCTTCCTGTCGCTTTCCGAAGTCGGCTCCGGCGTGTCGCCCTCGTCCTCCTCCGGGGACGAGTGGGCCGCGTGGCGCGAGGCGTGGGCACGGGTGCGGTCCCGAGCTGTGGCGCCGGCGCTGCAGGCAGCGGTGTGGGCGTGCATGGTGATGTCGGTCATGTTGGTGGTCGAGGCCACCTTTCATTCTGCGGTCAGCCTCGGCGTCAAGCTCCTGGGCTGGAAGCCTGAGCGCCGGTTCAAGTGGGAACCAACAAAGCTTACTGGGACAAAGAAGATTGGAATGAATTCAAATTTCAGGGAGAAAGGTTCCTTCCTTTTAGAATTTCAATTTGGTCTTTCTATTTAAACTTATTTGGAGAGATTACTCCGACGTTTTTTTTAAAGCTTGGAGGTTGGCGTATAGGTGCACAAGCTATCAATTGAAGCAGCGTGTGAGCTCAAGTGGCCAAAGCAGAGGCTGACAGTCCAGGTGCTGGATGATTCCACGGACCCGTTCACCAAGGTATCTATCTATCCATTTTGCGTCTCTGCAAGTTTCCGACCGACTCTTTTGTCCCACACAGAGCATTTTAATGAGTGTATTCAAAATTTCAACATGGTCCCTCAGTTCAACGAAATATTGGACCTAGTTATTCTGATATGCTGAGGTCACTGCAAACTTCTTTATTGGTGTCACAAATTGTTTTCTCGTGGTTGCTGTAAGGCTATTATAATTTGTGTACGGGTGAATGGATGGGATTAGTTGGACGTAAGTATCAGAAGAAATGATTGTCACGGATTTACAATTTCCCACATCACCATCCGAAGCATCTGGTGAACGGTCTGTTGTCAGTGCGTCACTTGTTAGCCACATGCAGCAGTAACTAATCGAATAGAAAGAATTTTTCCTTTCTGAACCAAGGAATTAGAACTTTAGAAGCTATTGACAGGTATGCAGTTACAATTCTCCATATTTTCTTAGCAGATAGTCATCTGAGTATTGGGTACCGTTGTGATACACCATTCTGCTACATCAAGAATGCCTGCCTTAGTTATTTGACTCACCAAATAACCACTGGGTATCTTGAACCTAACCATTCTAGAAGTAATGTGAAATCTTATGTATATTACTACTTTATGCATTAGTATTTAGATATTTAGACATTAGTCATTGGTTGTTGCAAATAGAGATGTTGAACAACGATTCTAGATATATGCAGTCTATCTGTTTTTTTGTGGGAAGTTTCTGATTAATGTTTCATGCATGCATTTACTTGAATATGTATGATTCCAATCCAATGGTTAATATTTAATTTTCATATTGCTCGAACTTAATACGTACTCTGCAGACAAAAGTACGAGAGATTGGTCAGTTGACAAGCCAATGTAGCCACAAAAAGAACAAGGAACTGATAATGAATATTTTTTATGCCAGAGTTTGGTTGAGAAGGAATGTGAGACTTGGGCAAGCAAAGGCATAACGAGCAAGTCTAAAGGGTTGGAAATTCATCTATTTAGGAGATGTTAGAGTAAGAACTCTACACTCTACACTGATTTTGACTAAGATTATCGAATAGCAGTGATGAACTTATGCAAAGGTGGTATCGGACAGAACAAAAAATTTATATCGCAGGTAAAGAGTGAGCTTCCATCCACTTATGATGCCTACTGCCATCAACAGTCCCGATGGGCTTGTGGCAGTGCAAATTTGTTTCGAAAGATGATATGGGAGGTCTTGACTGCCAAGGTATTGTCCTTTTTACCCCTCTTTTCTGAAGCAGAGAGTTCTCAAAAAGGTGACCACAGTTGTTGCTCCAACAGAAAGTGTCTCCGGTAAAGAAGTTCTACATGATCTATAGCTTCTTCCTGGTGCGGAGAATCATCGCCCCTCCTATCGCATTTGTTCTCTACAGCGTTATCATTCCAGTATCGCTCATGATCCCGGAGATCTTCTTACCAATATGGGGTGTCGCCTATATTCCTACAGCACTCACCATCGTAACTGCAATAAGGATAAAAGTTTAACTTCTGCATATTTACTCCCGTTCTGTAGAAATCTTCACATAATGCCATTATGGATTATGTTTGAGAGAGCCATGTCCATGCATCGCTTAAAAGCTGCAGTGTCTGGTCTGCTTGAACTCCCAGAAATCAACCAGTGGATTGTGACGAAGAAAGTAGGGAACATTGTTACCGAGGAGAATGGCGAGATTCCATTGCTTCAGAAAGCCAGAAAAAGTTTAACAAATAGGTAAATACCACTGCTCCAGAAATCATCAGAAGCCATGATGTTCTTGACTGTCCGAAACATAACTCAATGCATTAAAATGTTGGCATATCTTTTGCTGCAGAGTCCACCTTCCTGAGATTTATGTTTTCATTGTTCCTCTTCATATGTGCTTCCTACAACCTTGTCCACCATGGAAAGACCATCTATTACGTAAATTTATATCTGCAAGGAGTAGCATTTTTCCTTCTGGGGCTCAACTACACTGGCACTTGTTGATGTTGCTCATGAGCAATCAGCCTTCCCTTTTTTTTTTCCCCCCAATGTGATGTTTGATATTTTGTCTGTATTTAAATTTCCCCAGGACCGTCCAGGTATATGAAAGGTGTTGATTTTTTTTTTGACTTTTGTACAGTTACAAAAATATATTTGTACATAATAGTCACTCACCAGTCAGTAGGGGCTGTCTGTCCTAGAAGATTTGTGAATTAGTTGAATGCAGATTTAAATACCAGAAAGTCCTAGAAGATTTGTGAATTAGTTGAATGCAGATTTAAATACCAGAAAAATGTTAAGCCTGTCAGAGTATAAGTGAATTGTTTACTTTTTCCTATCAGCTTAAGCTTTTGAGATCAACCGGTTGGTGCATGTAATTCAATAAATCCTCTTGTTATTACAGTAATAAAATGTCAAATTTTCAATAGAAGATTTGTCTGATATTTTTCGATGCTTGTTTTTTTTTTGAAAAAGCAGCAAATCTTGAAGCAAATTCGTACTACACAAATTTGTTAGATATGTAAAGGAATAATTTGGAAACGAATAAGACGGTAAGGCCTAGGTCTACATGTTAGTCTGGAAGCACGGCATCACCGACACACATATAAGAAACCATAAGGGCTCCTTTGGAACGCAGGAATTTTGCAGAAATCTCACAAGAATTTCACAGGAATCCGTTCAATTTCACAAGAAAAACGCAGTAAACGAGAAAATTTTCCTGTGTTCCAAAGGAGGCCTAAGATTTTTAACACTCTGCTCTGCAAATCGCATACTATCTTGGAAAACAAGAATCTACAAGACCATGTGTAATATTCATCGTTCACGTAGCATTGATGTGAAATTCTTGCGTTCCAAATGCGAAAACACCTGTCACCTAGCAATCCAGAGTTAGGAGTACCAAGCATCTATTACGCTCATGCTTCACACGCCATTACATGAACTATTTGTACGCGAGACGTGCCAAGCATAACGGCAATGCTAGCCAGGTCGTCTTACGGGAACTGGCCGCCGGTGGACGTCTGGCCGAAGGCCCAGCCGGCCGATGCGACATTGTAGGACACGACGGAACGGTGGTCGCTGCTCGTGACCCTGAAGGAGAGGGCCTGCCCGTCCAGGAGCGCGCCGCTCTGCCAGTTCTGGCCCCAGTTCCGTGACATGGCCTGCCACCGCGTCCGCGCGCCCTTGACGGCCGCCGCGCTCACGTCGCCGGCGCCGGCCACGTTGCTGACCAGCACCAGGTTGAAGTAGGAGTGGCCGTTGATGGTGAACCGGATGCCGCCTCTCCTCCTGCACGCCACCCTGCACAACTCGATCGAGCAAGTACACACGGCGCGCCATTGATGAGAGGCCATGGCTGATGCATGGCTCGGTTGGAGACGTGTGAGTGACTAACCGGCGGTAGGAGACGGGGACGATGCCGGCGCGGAACCTGGCGATGCGGAGGAAGGCCGGCTGCGAGAGGTCGAAATGGGGGAGCGGCGGGTTGCACCACCCGCCGGCGTTGTTGGGGAGCGCGTAATTGGGCGGGCACAGGTTGGTGGCCGTCACCACGATGGAGCCCGGCAGGCACCACCGCCGCTCGCCGGCGCACCGCAGCTCGAAGCAGGCCCCGCAGCTTACCCCGCTTCGGAACAGCGCCGTGCTCAGCGCCGTCATCTCCGTGCCGTACCCCTGGCTGTACAGGTCACCGTACCCGCACGCGCCTCCTGCCACGCAAGCACGCCGGCGCAATTGATGATCAATCACATTATGTTGATGCATGCATGACAACCAAGAACGAAACGACGCATATGCGAATGGAAGTTTCAGACGCTACGTACGCACCCATAGTGCCGGAGGCGTCGGCGCCGCCGTAGAAGGTGGCGTGGGCGTGGATCCAGCGGCCGACGCCATAGCCTTGCGCTGAAGAGGATAGTGAAAGCAGGACGAGCAAGAGCAGCGTCGGCAGGGACGCCATTTCCGTCCGTACGTGACACTTGTGTGCAAGCAGAAGAGACGCTAAGCTCTATGCTTCCAGAATGTGAGAACAAGTAAGGTTATATTATATAGATGCTTGAGCAAGGTTAATTTTCGAAAGCGGCTGGTTTAATTAATTGGCACTGTTTGTGAACAAACATATAGTTAGAAAAAGAGACGATGAAAAATCCAAATATATTGGACTGATGAGATTCTTAAATTGTGAGGCTACAAAGGTACAAGTATGGCTATGACTTAATAATAGATGAAAGAAAACTACACTAGGTGTAAAACAAGAATGATATTTCTAGCCCACTTGAATGAAATGCAAGGGATGCATGTTGAACCAACTTTCAACTGTAATGTCGTGCTCTCAAGTGTTCATTTCTCTTCTGCTCTGCCTCAGTTCGCCATAAGATGCACAAGCCACAATACTTGCACATTTCGCCAAAAAATTTACAGGACATGCCTCTTGTGCTGCAGCAGGACATGAGGTCCATTGACTTGCATATTATGCCAATATGTCTGACAGACAGTTAGCAGCTCTCTCCTCTCCTGTTTTTGCCTCTACGTGGTTCTGGAATTTGCAGGCTTGCAATCCCCATATCTTGTGTTCTCTGAAATCAGTCTTTGCAATACTCTTAGTATCAAACTGTGTCGAGTTTGTGGGTGCAACTGATAGCAAGTGATCCCAGTGAGCGCTCGTCTCCATCCAAAAGCAGCTGGTGGGTTTCTGCATTTGGTTGTCAGTTGCAACCGGTAACCAACAATTTGGGTGGGTGAAATGGAACCGAAATCTGCTTGCGTATTTATGGAAAGGCATAGTCCATGGACGGCCAGGAAGAGGAGGGACTAGTGCAGGGAGTACCTTCGAACAAGAGCAGTGACTGGGGTCGCTGTGGTTGTGGACTGGATCTCGGAAACGTCCATGTTCCGAGAGAGCCGGAGGCATGCAAGTACATTTTGCTGTTATGGCATGGTAAACTGAACAATGACAGCTCTGTTTCAAAGTCAGACAGTTTCGTTGTGTCTTGTCAGAATAAACAGATGAGTTGAAACACGATTTCCAGGTAATTTTGATGATGGTAACTCATCTCAATCTTCGAGCAGAAAAGAACTCAGACAAACAGAAATGGTGTCCCAAAAAAATTAACAAATGGCACGGCAAGTGCTAGCAATTTTCAGCTTGCTTGTCAATTACGTCTTTTTCTAAGTATGCTTCCACGCACATTTAGCGGGTAAATAATTTCTCTTTTCTCAGTTATTGAGCAACTATATGTGGCGAACTTTTCGTATTATTGTAGCTTTGTCTGCCATGGCTTAGCACATCAGCTTTCCAACTCGTCCTCCTCGTTCATCGTTTCCCTCATCCACTTTCTATCGAAGTTCAAAGAAGCTCCTGTTCTTCCTGATAATCATACCAGGTTGAATTATAAATGATAAGATCTGAATTACAACGAGCACCATCCATATGGTGTGTCCTAAAAGAATTTAGTACTACAATGCTAAAGCTATTTTTCCATTGGATGCTACACAAACTGCTGCCTTGCTGAGGAAAACATATCTCCCAAAGAAAAGGAATTTCAGGAAAGGAGCAAGATCGATCTGCATCTGAATTTTTCTCGTGCTCATGCTGATGTTTCGTGGAATATGTATCATGATGTCTGCCTCGTTGTTGTGGAGACAAGATAGTATGCAAAAAAAAAGGAAAGAAAAGAAAGAAAGAAAGAAAGAAAGAAAAGAGTACAGTGCCGAATGGTTTGAGCTTTGACTAATTGAGTTTGGTGGCAGCTAGAACGTCCACATCGAATTGGCTGATAGATCTGTATGGTTAGTGTCACAAGATTCTATCCGGTGATGGCGTTTAACCAGAGAATTTCATGGCGGGCTGCTTATTGGGTTGGCCCGGCCAAGTCCCGCCTTTATTAGGAAATTATAGTGGTGATAAGACGTCATGAAGTAGATCGGAATCCAATCGAGTTTGTTTCAACTTGCAATTTTGTTTGATAATCGTCATGCGCCACAGCTCTTCCGAAACTGATCGGTTTGCACGGAAGTCAGAGCAGCATCAGAGATAGGTGAAGCCAAAAGCACGAATACACTAATATTTTGCACTTGTGAAAATGTAAATGGAAAGCCTCGAAGCTACTGAATATATGCCTTAGTTGATACTCCATTTCTTTTTTTTTTACGGGATGCAAGCGGGTCCCTACAAAAGCTATATCTAACACAAATTTTATAGATATTTATAAATTACTCATAAAATTTAAATTAAATGTGAGCTCATGGATGTACCCACTTGCGTCCCTATTTTTATTGATGCCGGCTACCAGCACCAATAAAAAGAAACCAGAGTGGTTGATAGAAGGTGGAGATCATCATATGGAGTGCCCTGACGTCTTTGGAGAACAATGACTGAGTTATGGCAACAGAGACGGACGAGGAGCAAGTACAACATCATGCCAGCTTGAGCTTCCCTCATGGTAGAAGCAGCAGCAATATCTTCTTTATAATAAACTGATGGATAGACACTGGATAGGTTTGTCATTATACATATGTGGTTTACAATGCGGTAAGATTATTGGTCAATAGATCTACTATGCCGTGTTGTTCATCCATTTGCATCACTGCTAATGATAGGCTAACTATTGGATTTTGAGGAAATTGGTGTCGTGCCCCCTCAGCACACACACACCCTCACTCTTTATATTCTAATATTATGCACAAAAGTCTTTTACAATTTTTCTAATTACAACAACACTCCTCTTCAAGATGGGCAAAAAATATTCGTCATGCCTATCTTATTACATGCCAACCCATTCTCTTTAGGACCTAATCTTTTTGTGAAGCAATCAGCTAATTGATTGCGAGACTTACATACTCTAATTTCAAAAACCCACTATCTATCTTCTCCTTGATAAATAACCTATCAATCTTCACATGCTTCATTCGATCAAATTGAACTAGATTATTTGCATTGTTGATTGCAACCACATTGTTACAGTGAAGCAACATAGCCTCATTTCTCAACAACCGAAGCTCCCTCAGTAGACCTTTTAGCCACGTCATTTCACATAGGCCTAGTGCCATCGCTCTATACTCGGCCTCCACAGTAGACCGAGACACCACAGCTTGCTTCTTGCTTTGCCATGAAACAAGGTTACCTCCTACAAACATACAATATCCAGATGTGGATCTTCGATTATCTCTATGACTCACCCAATCAGCATCTCAATAACCCTCTTAGGTGTTAGTTCTTCCTAAACCACAACCCCTTTCCAGGTGTCCTTTTCAAACGTCTTAAAATTCGGTGGACCACCTCTATGTGCCTTGTCCTAGGATCATGCATATATCTACTTACCACACTCACTGCATAAAAGATATCAGGTCTTGTATAGCAAAGATATATCAACCGGCCCACCAACTTTTGATATGTCTCTCAGTCAACAAGATCGCCCGACTGAGCACAAGTTTGGTGATTTTTGTCAATAGGTGAGCTACATAGGCGGCATCCAAACATCCCTGTTTCTGCCAACAGATCAAGCACATACTTCCTTTGAGAGAGAACAATGCCCTTGGACGATCTAGCAATCTCAATTCTACGGAAGTATGGAAGAGGTCCTAGATCCTTTACCTCAAATGCTTTCCCAAGCTTCTCCTTCAAAGACTTGATTTCCTTCACATCATCTCCAATGATCACTATATCATCAACATAAACAACTAAGATGGTGATATAAGATCCCCGATGCTTGTAAAAGACTGTGTGATCTCCATTGCATTGAGAATAACCCATATCACACACTGCTCGTTTGAATCTGTCAAACCATGCATGTGGAGACTGCTTCAATCCATACAACGACTTCTTAAGCTTGCACACCTTCCCTGCGGTTTGGTTATTTGCAAATCTAGGTGGAATTTCCATATAGACTTCCTCTTGTAAGTCACCATAAAGAAATGCATTCTTCACATCCAATTGATGAAGTGGCCAACCGAAATTCACAGCACATGACATCAATGTCCTCACAGTGCTTATTTTTGCAACAAATACAAAGGTTTCATCATAGTCAATTTCATATGTCTGACTATAACCGTTCGAAACAAGTCTTGCCTTGTATCTATCAACCTTTCCTTCGGGGGTCTGTTTCACTGTGAATACCCATTTATAACCCACAGCCTTCTTTCCTTCTGGAAGGTGAACAAGTTCCCATGTCTTATTCTTTTTAAGAGCATGCAACTCTTCTTTCATTGCATCTTTCCACTTTAGATCTTGTTTTGCATACCGCCAGTCCTTCGAAATAAGCACTGTCTGTAGTGATGCAATAAATGTTCTATATGTAGGTGAGACACGAGAGTATGAGATGAAATTAGCAATGTCATGACTTGTACTAAGATACTCAAAGCCAAGATGAATAGGAGGTTTTCCTGCATTAACTCTATGATCTCTACGTTATGCAAGTGAAGGTTCTACATGTTCTAGGGTAGGAGGAATGTTACCAGCTGTCTCAAGTTGAGTTGGGGAGCTTGATGGAGAGAGGTCCGAGGGGAGGTTTGGGACTGAAGAATCAGACATTCGTGATTGTGGTTGCTTCACTTGCTCCCCTTGCCTCCTAGAGTGCCTTCTTCTTTGATACACAATGGGTTGTTTCATAGTCCTCTGCTTATCTCGTTCTTCAATTGTTGGGCATGGGATTGTCCCAACAACCACCACTTCATCATCCTCCTGAATATCATCCTGATCACCATTGCTTTCAATCTAATCACTATCATCCTCGCAAGTTCCACCATCGGTTACCCTCTCCTGTGTCATTACTTCATCTATATGAGATAGAATTGTTCCACTAACTATCACTTCCTCTTGGGTTAGACTACCATTTTGCACACAACCATTCTCCCCCTCTCTACTCATCCAGAAATTGATCAAAGTCCCCTTTCTTTTCATAATATGGTTCAAACTCACGAAAAGTCACATCCATACTCACAAACAATCTCCTTCCAACTGGATCCCAACATTTGTATCCCTTTTGTGTTGAAGAATAACCCACAAATACACACTTGATTGCTCGAGGATCTAATTTTCCCACTGAAGGTCGATGATCTCTCACAAAGCAAACACAACCAAACACCCTAGGTGGAATCTTAAACTCCCTCTGCCCTAAAAGGAGCTCGGTAGGTGACTTCATACCAATTATTCTAGATGGCATTCGGTTGATAAGGTATGCAGCCGTCATCACCGCTTCACTCCACAAGTATTTAGGCACATTCATCTGAAACATAAGAGACCTTGCTACCTCCAACAAGTGTTGATTCTTCCTTTCAGCTACACCATTCTGTGGTGGAGTACCTGGACAGATGGTTTGATGAACAATCCCTTGGTCTGAAATGTATGACACGAATTGATTGTTCATGTACTCTGTCCCATTATCAGTGTGAATAATCCGAACCTTTGCACTAAACTGATTAGTAACCAATTTATGAAAGTCTTGGGAGCATTTGAACACCTCATTTTTGTGTTTGAGCATATAAATCCAAGTCATTCGAGTGTAGCAATCAATAAATATAACAAAACACTTAAAGCCACTCACAGATGTAACTGAACAGAGACCCTAAACATAAGAGTGTATTAACATAAAAGGTTCACAACTATGAAGACCAACACCAACATAAGCGGATCTTGTATGCTTCCCAAGTTCACATGCATCACATACAAGTTTACGTTTGCCCACCCCCTTAAATACATCAGGGTACAACCGACTCAAGCTTTCAAAAGATATATATCCTAATCGACAATGAAGAAGCAGAACTTCCCTCACATCTTCTACAGCCGCTGTCAATGCTGACTCATCCTGATTTATGAACACAACCCATTACGCCTAATTCCAGTCTCAATCCTCCTCCCAGTTTCCTTCTCTTGAAAGATACAAAAGTTTTCATCAAATATAACTATGCACTTGAATTGATCAATAATTGAGCTAACAGATAGAAGATTGACTGGAAAAGAAGGAACATGCAAAACAAAACAAATGACAGGCTAAGAGATGATGTACACTCTATGGACACAACACCATAAATGAGTTGTGAAGTACCATCAGCAATTTGGACAGATTCAAAATGAGTATATGGGACGTATGTTTTGAAAGAATCAGACATGCATGTAACATGCTTAGATGCTTCTAAATCTATGACCCAGTCTATATGATGCTTATATGAGGATGCAAGTGCCTGTGCCTGAGTACCTTCGCCCATGTGAGCATAGTTGGCAAAGTTATCGAAGTGACTGGCGATTGCTGCTGTCACCAAAGTATTAGTGGAGTTCTCAGGAGCTTTGCCCTTCTGCCATTGCTCCCATTGCTTCACTTGTTCTCCTGTCAGAGTAATAGATGGAGTCTCCTCAGTAGTAGCCACATTGGCTCGAGGACCACTATGTCCTCTACCTCCTCGACCTCCTCCACATCCACCATGACCTCCTCTATAATTCCCACGGGTATTACCACGACCTCCACGAGTCCCACTCCGACCACCATTACCCTTTGGCTGAGGACAATTATAGCTTATGTGTCCCTTCTCCCCACAATTATAGCACTCTCTCTCATCAACAGTTGCGTAGGCTGACTTCACAGGATTATTACTTCTCATCGAAGTCTACTTTCTTCGTTGACCATGGCCGAAATGGCCTCCTCCATGGTGAGAAGGCTCTCTTGATGACAAAAAGCAGCACTCCTACTCTCAAACTCAGGGTCCAAATTTTTTAAGAAATGGGTGACCCTTCTATCCTCTATCCACTTCTGGACAATGTGAGTATCCCTCGAAGTCTCCATGTGAAGTGGAACATAATGATCCAGTTCTCCTCACAAGTACTGAAGCTCACTAGCATACTGCTCAACCGATCTCCTTGCTTGTTTCACTGCATCAGCCTTATTCTGAATTTCTATCATCACATCACATTTCCTCTTCTTGAATACATGTTACTCAAGATCTTTCATATTAGGGCAGCAGTACGCATAGCTTCTACCATCTTACTAACTGATGGAGACATAGATGCCAATAGCCATGCCACTACAGTAGAGTTTGTGGTATGCCAAACTCTCCAATCCATGCTAAGCTTGTCAGTTGGCTCAATGCAATTCTCCTCCAAATAGCGTTCTAACCCCTTTGCACCTAAGAGCACTCGCACTCTTCTAGACCAACTTAGATAATTCTTGCTACAATCAAGCTTCACATCGTTTGACACAAGCTATAATTTCAATTCTGATGGTGCAATCACAGGCTTAGATCCAATCATACCCATCTCTAAGAGCTCCTGAATCATGCACCTCATCTCACTCTTTCTAATGAGTCGGTTCCACTCGAACCTCATCTCACTTTTCATCTCACTCTTTCTAATGAGTCGATTCCACTCGAACCACTACCTTGTTGCTCAGCCAATGCTTTCAACGCAGCTTCTTCCTCTGAACTTATTGCTGAACACACCGGACCAGGCTTCTTCCCACAGAGCTCAAGAACATGCTCAGACCAGCACGCAGTAGCAGCTCTGATGGCCCCCTTTTTTCCTTGTTTGGGCGCAGAAAAAGCAACACTAGCACAACAGCCTTGCTATGTTTTTTTTTCTTGAGCAGTATCAAACACAACAGTAGCTTTCCTTTCTCTTCCTCTTTCCTTCACATGTGCCAGCAACACCACCGTTGAAGACTCAGCAGTTGGGCTCCCAACAGCACGCGCGACACGACACTGCGGCCACACCTTGTCACACAGCCGCAGCAACGTGCCTCGCCTGAACGCAACGAACCGCAGCAGCGCTCGACTCACTCCTGTTCGCGTGTAGCTGCCGCTCCGCCCTGCTGGTTGCGCCTGGCGCACGCTCGCGCCGTGCCTCACCTTGCACCCTTTCCCATGCGATAGTCACCAGCAAGACAAACAAGGGCGACGCCGACTCAGCCTCCAACGACGACGACAGGAGCAGAGATTCGCCCTAACCCTAGCTCTGATACCATATTGAATTTTGAAAAAACTAGCGTCGTGCCCTCTCAGCACACACACCCTCACTCTTTATATTCCAATATTATGCACAAAAGTCCTTTACAATTTTCCTAATTACAACACTAACCATTCTTAATTACCAGCCAATGCTTACGTAGAAAACAATTCGATAAATGTGAATGAATAATACTACTCTTAATACAAGCATATCGGGAGGAAAAAGGGAAACCAGACTACTATATTCATCGCTCATATCTATCTGCTATCACCCCATCCATATATAGCAGGATATCAGTATTGCTGTATAACATAATGCCAAAAAAAACTCAACAATACACTTCAGGATGAAGAATGACTTAACGGTAGTACTGGGGTGGTGGAGGTTGGCCTGTTCCAGGTGCACCACCTGCTGGTCTGAGCTGTTGATTTCTGTGAGGTGGAGGCATCTGCTGCGAAGCACGTAACTCTTGCGGCAGAGCAGCAGGAGGGGTAAGGAAGCCCCCAGATTCTGGGCACTGCACCGGGGATGAATACATCTGGCTTGGGTATGCTCCAGGGGGTGCAGGATGCACTGAGTTGTCTTGATTCCAGTTTGGCACTTGTCCATTGGTACCATTGCTTTGAGCAGCACCACCAGGTGGGGCATACGCACCAGCTGCTTGAGGATTACCTTGCCACCCAGAGGATGTTGCTGGTACACCAGGGGGCTGGGGTACCCCTTGGATTACCCCAGCTGGAATTGTGTAGTCCCTGCTCTTGTCACTGTGAGCCTGAAAGACAAGCAGAATGTCATATGATGGCAGCTTCTGTTAAATAAACAGTGGGGTTTTGATGTTTTATGAAGGGCCATGTATAATCCAGATAGCTTTTTGAGACCAAAGAACACCAAACAAAATGCCCCTATTATACCTTCACATTCAGATCAGTATGACGAGAGTATGACAGGTGAAGCTTACAGTAGCCACCATCATAGATGCAGTGCCCTTCCAGTGCTCCCTTTGCAACTGCAGCTGTAGCTACATCTGTAGGTGAAGATTTCTTAATCAAATTATGACGAATTATTCTCTACTTGCACATGGAAAAATAAAAAGAATCTGTTGTCTAACATCCAGCTCAAAGTAAATGGCAATATAAGCATAATAGTTTTCAATATAAAAGAAAATGTCAATATAAGCTGATTAGTTACCCAAAAGAAAGTAAATAAAGAAAACGGCAATCTAAGCAGATTAAAGGTCTCTTTGTTTGAGCTGAAGCTTTTGAGCTACTAGATGAGCTGGTGGCTAGTTGAAAAGCTGGCTGATAGAGTAGTGGCTGTTGGCTTTTGCAATATACACTTATCTTCTCTACACACCAAAAGCCCGAAAAGCAGCTCTGAATGAGCTTTTCAGCTTTTATTTCATTTCCTCATAAGCTAGCTTTTCAGCATTCCAAAAACTAGCTTTTTAGAACCTTGTTTGTTTCATCTTTTTAGGTTTCAGCTTTTCAGCTGGAAAAGTCAGCCTGAAAAGCTGAAACAAACAGAGCCTAATTCATGAGCGCAGAGTCACAGCAGATAGACTCCTAAAGATGTAACCACCTCATATTTCTGGTCATAGCATAGGAAAAGCACTTTTTTTTTTTTGCAAACTTCAGCTGATAACTCAATAATTCTAGTTTTGTAGAGATGCAGGGACCACAAAAGGACTTAAGAATGTCAAGCTTGCCACAGGCAGTCTGTTAGGTCAAATCACTAGATTTTTTTAATAAAAGAAAACAATGGGATTAATTCCAGTTATGTAGCTTATGAATTATGATGAACCATTTCATCCTCATACCAGGGTACTGAATTAGAGCTTGTGTTGCCCCGTTCTTTTCGAAAATAGCAACTTTCTGGACAATACCAAATGATGAGAACACCTGGAATTTGAATAGCCCAAGTTAGCACAGATTAAAGGCATGATGAAATCATGGAGAACGGTCTGGAAGTAATTTTCCAGATTGACTTACGGTATGAAGAACATCCACTGACACATGATACTGCATATTGTCAATTAATGCAAGAAGAACATTGCCTTCAGCCTCCACTTTCCTTCCGTCAGCACCAATAGCAGGCTGATTGGGCAAGTAAAAAAAAAAATGAAAAGGAAGGAATAACAAGTCCATATAAAATAGCAAATCAGATATTGAAGGTAAGAATGCTTGTGATGTTCTGAAAAATAACATACCTGTAGCATACCACCATCCAAAGCAGAATGATTAATTGGAAGATAAGGATTGGTGTAATCTCTACAAAATAACAATTAAAAAAAAAGGAACTTTAAATAATGGTAGACTGAAACAATATCATACAGCAACAATAATCTTCATTAAATTTCGGGGAAACTACTGGTAAACACAACAAGAGAAGGTAATTTACAGCACAAGCCGCATCCCAGAGTAAGAGGAAAACCCTGATTTATGATGAACCATACTGATTCAAATATAATGGGATCTCACCAATGACAATAGCTATAGTACAAACCACATATATTCAACAAAAGGTTTCCCCTCTTCATAGAATGTGAAGGGCTGGAATTTTTGCCACGTTCAGTCTTATGAAATTATGCACTAAGGTTCATAACCAATGTATAATCTCTAGAAACATCAATATCAATACAAAACTGATTTTATTTGATCAGAAGCTTCATAAATGGTCACGTGCACTGTGCAATTAAGAAGGATGTATGTGTAGCCTAAGCTAAAGGTATAAGAGCTTCTTTTTATATTGGCTCTTGGATGAGCAAATTGTGCGAACATGCTACGGGATTAGTTTATAGAGTCACGTGTATAGCTACAGCTACAACATAGTTTGACGATTACCAGAGTTTGACTTAGGTGATGAACAGGGGCAATGGCCAAATTATCTGGTCCGGGCATTCAGTACATGAATACTAAACAGGTACCCCATATCTTCCTCTTCCTCCTATGTGTGGCATGTTCATATCCAAGATTCTTAATTCAGTAAAGCTTATGAGAGTGTAAATGGTAGGACTATCAAAGCAGAGTATTCATGCTCTTTAGCCTAATAAAATTTGTTGATTCTATGAAGCGAGGCCTCTTACGCAACCAAATTCTGATCTACATAATATCTTTCGTGGCCACCAAGTGATGCTAGGAGATCATGGAAACTGTTTGTTCAGTACAAAAATAAAAAGAAGCACAAGTGTTACCTGCTGCGGTTTGACTGAAACTTGATGTTCAAATCCTTATGTGCAGAGAATGAAATTCTCAAGCAACAGAACGTTACATGCTCTGGAAGCAAATAACTACAATGAAGAATAGAAGCAATTCAATTTAGAACAGGCACACTACAAGTATCGTAATTGCCAAAAATTGACATGGAAAAACTATGGAATGCCACCTTGGGATGCTCCTTCCATCTAAGGCTTCTCTTGCAGCGGAAGCAGTGGGTGCGTCAGTGTACTGGATCAATGCCTGCCAGAGAATAAGATGAAACTCACGCATTGCACTTAACACAAAATATCTGAAACGTAGATTTCAACTGACCTGAAAACCTGCGGCCTTCTCGAAAGTGGCTATTTTGTGAACATATCCAAAAGCCGAGAAGACCTGAAAGTTGACACTATAAATATAATATATAAGCGGAAAGAGGTAAAAATTTACTAGGAAATGCAAATCAATATTGTGGCACATGTATGACAACTGCAGTACAAGCATGCATAAATCACGTATGATATTTGCCATAATGGAATGAAGTAAACTCTTAAGCTTCACATTCATCCAACAAAAGAAGGAATCCACAACGAATGAAAAGTCCAAGCGTAAAAAAACCAACTAAATGTATACTACCATTATATAATGACCTAAGAAAAGACCATGGAGATACTTATTGCCTAAAGATTGAAATTTAACCTGTCATCAGTAACTTGAGTAAACAGGGAGGTGCCCTACACCAGAGATAACCTCGATGATGGAGGATAACTAGAAAATTGCATCCTCAAGACAAGAGTTCATAAAGACTTCAAAAGTGCTAATTAGAAGACAGAGGTGGCAAAACAAACATGATATCGCTCCAAGTGTGGGTGTTGATACAACATTTTCTCCGTTAACATGGGCCTGCTGATTCATGCAGAATATGTTACTATGAGATGAAGCCATGTAAAATCTTTGAGTTACAAGGATCAGGTAAAGTAGACTCCCTTGCGTCCCTTCAGTCAATGTGAATCACCGTAATAAGCACACTATATTTCTCATGACCATACTAACACAATCATATAAATAGCTTACGAGATAGGGAGAAAGATGAATCTTAGAACGCACCATATGGATCACATCGATGGTGACATCACTAGCTTGGACACCCTCTATGGTAACAAGCAACACATTTCCAGAAGTCTCTCCAGGGCTCCTGTTGTTAATTATTTCCTGCCTATTTGAATACTGAATGTAAACAGTTTTGCCTCGAATTTGCGCTGGTTCTGAAGATGATGCAAAATAAGAAACCATTGACATTGCTTGATTAATGTCGGTCTGCAAAGAATAATAACTTAATTAAATAATCTGTCCGTTAACATTTATCACTAAATCAACATAATGAGAGAGATACATTAGATTTTGACGGTAATTTTATGAGCCTCCCAATTTTATAGCTAACCTCCGTTATTCACCAAAAATAATTAAACGATTAATCATATCGATTTCATGATGTATCAAATTGGGCGTGTCATCAAGCAGCGCCCATCCCGAATTTCCGACCATATCGAGGGGAACATAGGGGAGTGTTGAAAACTACGGACGGGTGATCGAGGAAAGGGCTTACGAACTCGACGAAGGCCTGGTTGCGGTTGGCGCCGACGCCGCACTTGGAGCTGACGATGCGGCCAAAGGGGCTGCAGAGCTCGACGAGCTCCTCCTCCGAGCACTCCCACGGCAGATTCCGCAGGTGCAGAACCTTGGATGGCGTCTGCGCGTAGCGGAACTGCTGCCCCCCGCCGCCGCCCGACGAAGACATCGCGCCGGACTGGACACGCAGCCTAGTTCGCAGAGAGGCGAGGTTTAGATAGGAGAGGCCACGCTAGTTTTTTTTTTTTTTTTTTTTGAGACAGCAACGCTAGGGTTTGGGCATCTGGTTGGTGACAGTTCGAGCGGATTTCTCAATGCGGAACACGCATTTGTTGGACTTTTGGGCCTCCCGGCCCGGCCCGCTCGTTACCTCGTCATAATCTTTTTCGTCGCCATGCCCACGACGCCACGACCCTCCTCGATTCCTCGCGGCCGCTGCTGGGGGTTCAGCGGTTCAGCCCCTTCTTCGCGACGCCAAGCCTCGCACGGAGCGCCCTGCCCCGCTCCCCGCGCCTAGCTTCGAGGTTAGTGTGTTCCTACCAACATTTACTGGCCTAATTCTCAAATAAAAGAAAAAAAAAAACTTGACAAGCCATCCGCGCGACCCAGCGGATTCCCCCGCCCGACCTACTGCAATTTGGGATCTTTACCGCGTAGATCCGTGGCCTAGGCCGCCCGCTCCGTGCCAAATGCGCAACTTGCTGTGGATTTGCTTCGCTTGAGCTGGGATTGGCCGCGGCCGGTGCTTTTCGACGGACGTTTCCGGCATGTCATAAGGTGGTAGCTGTAGCTTAGCGGGGTGAAGTTTGCGCATCCTTTTTGGGGGGTCTCTTGCCAGAGGAATGTAGTCATGTCATTTTACGTGGGGACTTTATTTTACAGTGTGATTAAGGGCAGATGCATTCCAGCGAATGTATTTGTGGCAAATTAATCCAAAAGAGAAAAGAATGCATGCCAGTACCTTGACGGATGCGCGCATAAGTGCATCTGGGATAGATTTGTTATTTCTGTTAAAAAATGCTATTTGCGTGTAGGATCGGCCATTCTGTACCTCAAAAATATGCATACTTTATTAACCTATCAGACTATCGAGTATCGATAACTCTAGTTTTGACCACGAGTAGTTAATGCTTTGACGCAAAGGTATTGATGTTTTGCACTTCATAGTTTTCATTAAGATTTGATGTGCAAAGTGTCTTTTGCCATATTGGGAAAAAGGTTCTAACAGTAACCGATGGCATGTTTTGCTTTAAATGGCTGTACAGATTTGTTATTTATGCTTGCGGCATCTGATGCAACATTATGTATTGCTTTATTTCTGCTTACAGATAATGGCTGGTCACCGAAACAGTCATGGAAAGCGACATTCTGATTACACTGAAAATGGAGGTGGCAAGAGAAGAAACCCTGGTGATGATACCTATGCCCCTGGTCCAGATGATACCGTCTATCGCTACCTCTGCTCCTCTAGAAAAATTGGGAGTATCATTGGCAGGGGTGGAGAGGTTGCCAAACAGTTAAGGGCTGATACTCAGGCTAAGATTAGGATTGGCGAGAGTGTCCCTGGCTGTGATGAGCGAGTTATCACAATATTCAGCTCAAGCAGGGAAACAAACACCATTGATGATGCTGAGGATAAGGTTTGCGCTGCACAGGATGCACTCTTTAGAGTTCATGAGAAGCTTGCCACTGATGAGGGTCCTGGGAATGAAGACAGTGAAGAAGCTCTACCACAGGTTACCGCTCGTTTGCTTGTGCCATCAGACCAGATTGGATGCATTATTGGAAAAGGTGGGCATATCATCCAAGGAATCCGCAGTGACACTTGTGCACAAATACGCGTGCTCAGTAAGGACCATATCCCTGCTTGTGCCATTAATGGTGATGAACTTCTTCAGGTTGGTCATTTCTCGCATCAATGCTACCGTTGCTGGAACATTGCTATTAGGCATGCCTGTATACAGATGGGATTTTGTATGACGCCTGCCCAACTGAATAGTCAAATGTATATAAACTGAAGCCTGAAAATATATTGAATTTCAATCTTTGCCATCTGTTTCAAGGCATCTTGATAACAAAAAAGCCTTTAAACACAAGCAAGTTATTGGTAGGAACTAGATGTGGAGAGCTGCATGAACAAAAAAGATTTCATTAGAGCTCTTTTATGGTAGCCCCAAGGATCTCCTCTTACCTCCTGGCCTGTCAGCTTGTTATCATCTCACATATTTATTCTTTGTTAACAACTTACCCTACGAGCAGAAGGAAACAATGTGTCATGTGTGTTCACCTTATCACGTATAAACAAGCCAAAGCTATGGACAACGCAAACAATTCGCATACTAACCTAGGTCTGTCAGTTTGTCACGTTCTTCATTTAGATAACTCATGCTAGGATCAGAAACGAAAAATAAATTAGATAACTCACGCTATTATCTACATAAGGATGATGTCCATTATACTCCCTCCAAAGTTTGCTCAAGTCCACATAACCCTTAAACTAAAATTTGGTTTACTTAACCCACAACATTGTCAAATTAGTTGACTTTTCACATTTTCTCTCGAATACAAGTGGTTTTGCTGACTTGTACTCATTTCAATGTGTTTTGCTGACTTGGCCCAATACATAATGCATTTCAGAACTGGTGCTAGCCATCCTCGTTAATTTCTGGCCAAGAATTTTTCTTAATTATTGCTTTGGTTGGCCATCATCGCATCCGATACATTTGTATCGAATTGTGTCAACAAAACAGCTGTGTTGAGTCCATGTGAGTTTGTATTTGAGAGAAGGTGCAAAGTAAGCTGATTTGGCGAATGTGGGGGTTAAATGAACAAAATTTTATTTCGTGGGGGTTACGTGGACTTGAACCAAACTTTTTTTTGGGGGGGGGGGGGGTTGTTAAGTGGATTATGCCCTAAGTATAATAATTAATAATTATGGGTTATTACATCCTAGGAGGTAGTAGCCTAGTAGGCCATCTTAGTAATTATGATATAGTCAGATGGATGGACTGCTATAAAATCACTCTAGTAAAGGGCAGTACAGTTCTAGTAATAATTTGAGTTGTAAAATGCAGTAGTTGTCAATACCTAATGATCGTTCCAATCTTTGTCACTAGATATCTGGGGACACGGCAGTTGTCAGAAAGGCTCTTCATCAAGTTTCTTCTCGCCTCCATGACAACCCATCTAGGTCACAGCATCTTCTTGCATCCAGCTTGACCCAAACTTATCCAGGGAGGTCCCACCATGGTAGTTCATCTGCTGCACCAATTGTAGGTGTTACTCCTATAATACCTGCATATAGAGGATATAAAGGTGATGTGGCAGCAGATTGGCCTTCTATATACCAACCACGCAGGGACGAGAGCTCTGCAAAGGAGTTTAGTTTGCGTTTGCTTTGTGCCGCTGCTAATGTTGGATCTGTTATTGGGAAGGGTGGTGGAATCATCAAACAAATTAGGCAGGAATCTGGAGCTTTTATCAAAGTGGATAGCTCTAGTTCTGGTCCTGAAGATGACTGCATTATTACAGTATCTGCGAAAGAGGTAATTTATCCTTTTTCGATACTCTTTCGGTAAGTTTCTATACTTACTTTTAGTGAAGTTCCTGACAAATGTTGCTTATTTCCCCTTGCAGTTCTTTGAGGATCCTGTGTCACCAACAATTGATGCTGCTGTTCGTTTGCAACCTAGATGCAGTGAAAAAACTGATGCAGATTCAGGAGAGCCATCATTCACAACACGCTTGTTGGTCTCAACATCACGTATTGGTTGCCTAATAGGCAAAGGTGGTTCAATCATTACTGAGATTCGGAGGTCATCAAGTGCAAACATCCGCATCCTTTCCAAGGAAAATGTTCCAAAAGTAGCTGCACAAGATGAAGAAATGGTTCAGGTAATTATCTTAACTTTCTGATATTCTTCGTTTTTATCAGTATTTTGTGCTGCAATTTTTTTTTGTCATCTTGAACTTCGTGATCTGTCTTGTTTTCCAGATCAGTGGAGACCTTGATGTTGCAAGACATGCTCTTGTGCAAATAACGACAAGGCTGAAGGCCAATTTCTTTGAAAAAGAGAGTGCTTTAGCACCATTTCCACCAGCTGCCCCTTACCATCCCTTACCTGCTGTAGTTTCAGATGAACCAAAGCACCTAGTCAGAGACAATAAGCCTGCTGGGCATGGTTATCTTTATTCAAGTGGATTCCGTGCAGCAGATGATCTGATTCCTGCTGAAACTTATTCAAGTTACAGCAGCTCCCGGGTATCACTTATGCCTCTTGTTAGTAGAGTTGACAACTTGTCTAAATTCTTGTTTTGTAACATTAGCTGAAAGCCTGAAACTCTCTAGGCCCCCGGAGGAGGATATGGGCTTTACAGTGGGTACAGTAGTCGCTCTGGTGGCAGTGGGTAAGTGTTTTTTTTCTTCGCAAGTATAGAAATTCACATTGATACATAATTAGAGTTAGCAATTGTGTTAAGGTTTCAGTACCTTAGGATACTGGGCCTAGGTATTTTATGTTACATTGGTCCGTTATATGCTTACACAGCACTTATCTGATTGACAATTTTTTTGCCAGGTCATCTGGTCATAGTTCTCTTCCCTATGGAAAACATCATGGTTACTAGGGTCTAGATTGTGGAATAAAACAGGTATGGTTTCTCCACCTTTTTTTGAGATGTCATGGAATACTTAATCTGACCAAGCCTTTATCATTACTCTTCTGCCTTTTGAACACAACACAGCTCAGCTATCTTTTGATGTACCTTTCACCTTTGCCCCCTGCCCCCTCCCATAATTATAACAGCCAAGGCAATGAAGTTTGGAGCCTGCCTATTTGGAGCCCTTTCCCAAACCAGATGACCAAGATGTACGACCCAGCCTGGAAGCTTTTCTTAAGAGGGCCTGCCTGGATGCCATAGACTATCTAATTTCGCTTCCATAATAGATTACTATATTTTCCTCCGGGCTATGTTTGAAGCCCTGCCGTAAAGGTTCCAATCCTATGTATTTAGAAGGTCAGAATTGAGACTGCGTGTGTTTGTTCGATTTAAACCAGCTTCAGCCTAGTGGTTTGTATTGAAATACTTATTTCCAATCAGCCACCCAAAAGCCAGTGATGCTACTTCAACAAAATTAGGGTGATATTACTTGCTTTTCATTGGAAAATGTGGGTTATTTCATAGGGATTTAAGTTATTGCTATCTTGGATGAAACATTAGAAATACATGCCATCCTTGAAAGTAACACTAGAGACCACATGTACCGAACTTGTTCCATTATGCAAACATTTCCTGGGGCAATTGCACTTGCAATGCTGCAAGTTACTGCTTGTAATTTTTACAATTCTCAGTGTTCTTGAATTATGCTAGCGCAAAATCTTGTTTAAACCCATATCAACATAACTTTTTTTTTCTTTGAAGTATCTTCTTTTAAATCAGTTCTATACTTAGGGTTGAATAACCAAATATCTTAACTACAGTCAGTTGGAAGCCTTTGGCTGTATACATTTTGATCATGGTCTTGAAATCTAGTAGGGCATGCATGACCACGATCTTACGGATCCTCTTACCTTAATGCACATGTGTTTCTCAGACTTGGCAACTATAACATCTGATAAATTACAGAGCAAATTCCTTATTTGCCCTAAAAAATCTCTCTTCCCTTATTTGCCATCAAAATTTTCATCTTCCCTTAGTTACCATCACTTTTAATTTCTCTTCCCTAATTTGCCGCAACCATCATATGCAAATGGTTTTCTTGTTGAAAAAGACCAAAATGCCCCTCTCAACAGTAGTATAAACTAAGGGAAGTAAAATTTGGACATTCTCACATATATGTGACTGCAGTGAACATAACAAAAATATAATATTGAAATTATGTATTTCATAAGATGATTTCTTGTGACAAAACATTTTTTGAAATCATCGTTTAGTTATATTTGCTGCAGTCACATACATGTTTAAGAGAATATTAAATTTTACATCTATCAGTTTGAGGGGCATTTTGGTCTTTTTCAACAAAAAATCCGTTAGCATATGATGCTTATGGCAAATTAGAGAAGCGAAATTAAAATTTATGGTAAATAAGGGATGAGGAAATTTTTGATCGTAAATAAGAGAATTTTTTACAGCAAATAAGGAATTTACTGCAGTGTTAATGGGGATGTACTCCCAAGTTTAACAGGTTCGCCACCTATTTTGTGTGGAAGTTTTAAGTTTACTCTTACAGAGCCTCAACTCCATTTTTGTTTTGAAATCTTTTCATTATATTATTGTTAACCAAGAAGGTGCAGGGATATACAATTTAAGCAGCTCTTGCCGGCTTTGTTTCTGGCTGAAAGGAACTAGTCATGGAGCTAGACATCATTGCTACATGCGCATCTGTTTAGTACTTCACTCTTTATCTTCGAAATATCATTACCTGGATACCTGTTGTAGTTTGTTTCTCTTATGTTTTTCTAGCCTATGTAAATGCTATTATTATTAGATTTTGACTCTTTTTGTTCAAGTTATCTCCTGGGTTGTTGGTCATTTATTTATTGCACTTGCTGGATTGTATGCGTTGTTGATGGTCTCATGTAAGCTGTTCCAGTAAAGAGCAGGTCATTCGTGGCCCATAACTCCAAGATTCACAACTACCTTCTCTGAAGCGGGATATAGATCTCATAACTTAAAATTGCCTACACAAAGAGCATGTAGCATGTTTGGGATTCCTATCGTCGAGCATATATATATATATATGACTAGACAAGAGTTCTTGAATTGTAGTCGCTTCATAAATTGTAGTGCTGTTGTTTATAATGTCATTTTTACCATTCATCTTATTAAAACATTTTTGGAGGTATAAAATTATGTCATATTTTAAATACTTATAACAAAATATATGGTATTATCATATATTTTAAATAAGAGAATGGTTAAAGATAACAAATAACATTGGCAAAAAATTAAAAATGGTAGGAGTAACTAAGTATAGGATATTAATAACGTGGCTTAACAGCTTCATTGCTAATAGAGATAATTACTTATTTAGCCCAAAAAAGTTACAACTTTCTTTCTTGATCATTTTCCCTTTTTGATTTGAATTTCTTTATATGGCTTAAAATCCATTTTTAATTTTTTTTTTGGCCTTTCTATCACATTTGACCTTTAAAAGTGCACAAAATAACCATTTTACCTTTGAGTGTTATATTTATTTTATTTTGAACATTATTTTTTTTCATTGTTTGATAATATGATAATTGTACAAAAATTATTTAAAACCTAGTATAGCAAAATTTACAATTATGATATTATCAAATAATAAAGAAAGAAAAAAATAATGCTCAAAATAAGGAATAAAAATGGATTTTAGATCGTATAGTAAAAAGGATAAAAAAGGAAGTTGTGATTTTTTTAGGTTAAATAAAGAATTCTCTCTTGCTAATGCCACTTCAATTCTGCCTTGCACGGGGCTAAAATCTAACGATGATTTAGTTCTAGGAAATCAAAAACACTGTACGGGCTCTGCCAGCCAATATGATTTGATGTTGCAAGTGAATTTCACAAATGGATTAAATATTTCCCTGATCTATGAAAATTGAAGCTTTTGAAATCACATTTACCAAAGTAAGATGGAGCTCAAATGTGACCCAATTTTTGCACTCTTTGACGGATCCTCATCATCTGCATAGTCCTCAAAGATGCTTGTACCAAAAAAAAAAAAAAA
>BCLH01002469.1:0-41725 GCA_001602315.1 Zoysia pacifica | reverse complement strand
TTGCGTGTGGGGCCGCTGCCAGCGCTTTTTTTTTCCTCCTTTTTTTATCGGTTTTTTTTCTTTCTTTTGCGGCTACTGTTTTCTTTTCTTTTTCTTTCTTTTTTTCGCGGTTCTTTCGCAGAGCCCTAGGCGTCCGCCACAGTGTAGCCCACGGCTACATTTTTTTTTTCGGATCTTTGCTCGCGGGTAAGGTTCCGACGAGTTTTTCTATACTCGTCGGGATTCACTCTTAGATCTGGCTCTGATGCCAATATTGTTATCTTTTCTCTGGGTCTAGGAGTGTAGATCCGAGAGTATCTGTGTTAGTAATAGATCTGTGGTTCGGAGGTGGTCAATACCTTCGGATCCGGTCGCCGAAGTCGAGGAAGACGATCCGGCCATCTGCCTTTTATCGGTGCTGTCCTCTGCGCTGGGGCAGCGTCGGTCGGTGAAGAGGGCAGTGGCGTAGAAGTCACGACGACGTCGTCGATCTCTCGGTGACGGCGGTCGTCATGGCGGTGACAGCGATGATGCTTCCCGTCGGCACAGCGTCCCCTCACAGATCGGATTTAGGAATGTCGGTGAGGTGCGACGGTACAGATGAACTTAAGTCATGAGTTCCAGCCGACCTCTAGCCTCTATTTATTGTGACACTGGCGACAGAGACCCATCAGCCATAATGGACTGACACTCCCGATCAAAACGCGATTAAGTCAAAGACTCGTTAACACCGTTGGGCCATCAATTCTTAACACTCCTACCTCCCAATCTCTCACAAATCCGACCCAATCGAGCACGAGCCGGGCAATCCAGCAGCAATGCAACAAAGCAGGTAGGTAACAGCTGGGCACGGGCGAGCAAGCAGCGCGGGCAGCAGCGCAAGCACGGGAGGCAGTGGCGAGTCCAGCAAGCCGCCACCTCCATCCTCGCGATGGTGGCCGCCGCAAGACTGACTACAGGATTCCTTTAAATCTGACGTTTCTCTTTCCTACCTTACTTTTCCCCACACGTACAGGTCTGCTCACGAATCCGGCCAAATCGAGCCATACGACCTCCTGGGAGCAAAGGGAGCGCGTACGAAGAAGAAGCGGATGAACTTTCACCTCGCTGGAGATGGTGCGAATGGCATTTTTGTGGCGGCAGTTGCTCGATAGCGATTGGAGTCAAGTTCCTACTTGTAGCGATCGGAGCGGAGGAGATAGAGGATTCAACAGTGAGAGAGAGCCGAATACAGCATCGGTTGGAGGACGTTTTTTTGGCGTTTTTCTCTAAAACGGAGGATACCGATCCATTTACGGTTCCGGTTGGAGATGCTCTTATCTGGCTCATGGATGTCTCCAATCCTATGATTCCCAAGAAATTAAGAAATTACGGAGTCTGGCACTCCTTCCTCCTGTGACCACCTTTCCTTTCTTTCTGCTAGGAGGGGTAGCTTTCTTTTTTATGTAATCAAGATTAGGAGTTGCTCGGCATCAAATGCGGTAGTTTCATGTTTGCAGTACTTTATGTTTTTTTTTAAAAAAATGTTCTTTGTTAGTTTATCTTCCATGTCATATCCTTAGTTATTATAAGAGCACATAAAAGCAAGGGTAATACAAACAATTTATCTCAACTCTTTATTTAAAAAAAACTACAATAAACTGTTCTATTAAACATTTCAAAAAAATTTAATTTATTAAAAAAACTACCTCAACACATTAACTAAAACTAAACTAAAGTAAGTTTTTCGTAACCCACAGCCTTACCAAACAGAACCTTAGTCTGGTCCTCGTAACCCTTGCCGCCTATCTCTGCCTACTACTCTGCTGCTGACACAGCGGGACCGCGAGGTATAGGACCAATATGTCAGTGCGACTTTGGGAATCTCATCTTGTTCGCGGCGGACCTCTCCATGGTCGCATCCGACGGCCTGGGTTCGGAGCGAGAGGGAACAGTCGGCACCGCTCCCGGTCGGGTGCACCTGGGACCCGACGCACGGGAAGCCGGGGGACAAGCGAACGACTCCACCTGTGAGTTCACGGCTGCCGGCCGATGGACTCTGGTGTTCGGGCGATCGCCGGCCGGGAGCCGAGCGGCGTCCTTCCGTCGTGGACTGTGCCTCTCTCTCCTCTTCCGTCAAGCTGAGAGCTCCTCTACACTTCGCCTCTTCATTATCGAGAGTGTGTGTTGTTTTCTCTTCCCCTCTTTCTAGTTTTATCTATGTAAGTTAATTACATGTGACTACATCATATATGGTCTTAATTAAAGGAATGAAAAGGTGTGATGTTCTCCCCTAATTTTTTTTAAAAAAACTATCTATTCTCCTAGAGATATACTCCTGCGACAGAATATTTCCGCTGGAGATTAGTATTTTAATTAAGAAGTTTCTATGCGTCAACTATTGTCTCTCATCATAGAATGACACTGACAAGGCAGTGAGCTAAACTATTGTTATTTACAAGCTAGTAGTAGTAGTAGACGACTATAGATTCTCGTTTAAATTAAATAACCCAAACTTGCTCTCCAATAAACTTTATCCTTGATTCCCTTTTATTCTTTTTTAAGAGACATCATATGTATATACACTTCCTGTTCACATCCTGAGATTTGCAGTTGCTGGAGTATCTCTTAGTTTATTCTGCATTTAAGCTAAGGTATCAACGAAAAATTTGTAAAATTTTCTTGTCGGCAGTGCTAGGTATAGCTAGTACTAGAATAATTCAGTGCTCGGTGTAGACTAAGCTGTAGTGGACGTTGGTACAGTACAATAATTCGTCCACTAGCTTATTCAGAAAAAAGGGCCAGAAAGATGCATGTATAATGCGCTTGCCAGTTGGAAAAGTTCACATGCTTATTTTCTAGTACTCCGAAAAAAGATGCCGATTTTCTGTACGTATCGGAAATCTTGTACGCAAGTTGCTGTACGTACTGTGCCCCGGCCCATTTGCCATAATTTTCTTTACTTGTCATTTTCTCCGGCCCCAATCTGTTCCATGCATGCATGTTACCACCAACTGCAAAAGAATATATCCTCCCAGATGGCCATATGATCATTTTGGGCATAACCTCGTAATTATTAGCGCCTTCGGTTGTGATCATGAACTTCAAAATGAGATAATTAACAGTAAGCTGAATAATCTTGTTAGTTGTTTCTTAAGTTTGGATCATAGATAGTCAAACACTTACGGTTTGGAAAAGGTAGCCCCCTGGCCGTTGTAGCTTTTGTGATGACTTTGTGCAATTTTATCCACATCACACCGCGCCCAATGACGAGGAAAAAAAATCGACATGCAGGCCAAGATTAAGACCCAACATATTTGCAGGAAATTAATAAGGCTTGGTGACACAGTCTTGCTATCGGTCTGGTGATTTGGTCTTAACATGCAGGTAAGATTTTCTCTGATGTGAGTGGGGGAACAAAAGGGACAGGGAATCATACAGTGACTACCAGTACCACCAAGTGGTGTCTTATCTGCCGGTGTTTCCTCGTAGTGCAAGCTCTGGTGTAGGCCCAAGCCCATGGACAAAAGCTTTTTGAGTCAAGTGGATTAGAAATGATCAATGGCCAATGATCATGTCTAATGCTAACAGAAAGCCTTGAACCAAAAGCCAGTAGGATGCATAAGCAAAGCAAACGCTGTATCATCTAGGAGGATCTAGGTTCTAGAAGTAGGGGCAGCTTAGCTCTTGAGAGCCTACTCCATGTCTCATGCCACAAATTTTGGTAGTGGTAATTTTTGAGATGAGTATAGTGTTACAAATGCTGCAAAGCTGTAAAAAAAAAAGAGTTTGTGTTTAGCAGGATATATAAAACCAGGGCCAAATATTTGAATCAACCATGTAGCAACCGTGCAAGTGCACCGTGCACACATACAGTTTTAAAATATTGAGATTGTTGACTTCTAACATTAATTTTGATAATTCATCTTATTTAAAAAAATAATCAAATGTGTAAAATCATCCATTGTGTTTTAGATACCACAAATGATAGAAGCAAACTAAATAAAATATATTGTATTTATCAGTTTTTTAAATAAAACGAATGATCAAAGTTGATGCTAAAATTCAACAGTATCAATGTTTTAAAATTAAAAAAAGTACTAATTTATCTTCTACAGCAAGTTAACTAGAAGCTGGTGATAATTAAGGATGGATGGGGACATCGATCGTGATCGTGTCATCATCGATCCAGCTTGACCCACAAACCATCTGAAATAAACTCGATCGGTAAAGCATCACCTTCTTAATGATGCCGTTGCTCGATCGACCAGAGTGCGTGATCAACTCTTGGTGGCCACCAATGCAGGAAGCGTCGTAATCAGAGAAAATGTTTTGCTCTTGCTACAGTAATATATATACTCATACATAAATATATGAGCAGAAGTAGTGCTAGCAGTTTATCGATATGAGCAGTGTCAGATGTATGACTGAACTGACATCGATGCACTGCCTACACCACTGGAGTACTTCTGCAAGTCTGCTACCATATCAGCAACGAGGTTTGAACTGCTGAAATCGGTTGAGCCGGTTTAATGATAACCACAAAACTATGAAAACTAAACCGTTTTAAATTTAAAAATCAAAATTTGAATAAAATTTAATCGAAAATCGGTCAGGTTTTTTTGGTTTATCTAGCGGTTTCATCAGTTTATCTATTAATTTTTTAATTTTATCGGTTTTCAGGTTTTAAAGTTTGAAAGTCACTTGTTCCACTTGTTTACCTTCGGTTTTATTGGTATATATTTACCGATTTTCGAAATTTCAAATTTTTATTTTTTTTGAATTTTTAAAACAAAAACCGATCGTCTGATAAAACTTTGGATCAGACCGGTTTCACTCAAAACCGCAAAAATTGGACTGATTTTCGTGGTTTTGTTAAACCTGATCAGCAGAGCACGGGTAGAGCAGTATACAGGTGCCATGCCTGAATACATGGTCTGCAGTGCCATGGGAGGGAGCATAATTCGTAGCCATGTACCCCTAGTACCACTCAACAAAGAATACACCTCTTGTGAACATTGCGCACTGGACGTGCCGTGGAAGGATTGGGGTCAGTAGTAAAGCAGGGTCATTGATAAGTCTCAAAATAAATATCGTTTTAAATTTTTAAATTTTTTTACTATTCATCTTACTAAAAAAATATTTATTTTATTATAAAATAATTTATTATTAAAAATATTTTAAACTTGACTTGTTTATTTTTATATTTTTATAAATTTTTTAAATAAAATGAATGATCAAATGATGATTTTAAAAAGTTAAAAACATTATTTATTTTGGGACAGAAGCAGTACGTGGAACCTAAGTCAACAGACCTGGCTCTGAAAGTGTGAATTCTGAAACAATGCAAGCAACAGAGATCTCGGTCAAGTCCAAACCATCAACTATCGACTCTCGTCCTAGTCCTACTTCGACAAAAATAGGATTGAAAGAAGAGAAGATCACTTAGTTTTTAAATTAAAGTTGTCGTTGATTTTTACCATCAACTTTGATCATTCGTTTTATTTAAAAAATTTGCTCGAATATATAAAATTTTAAGTCATGATTCAAATAATTATAATAATAAATTAAATTATATTAAAATATATAAAATTTATCTAAATTTTTTGAATAAAATAAATAGTCAAAATTAAATTTAAAAGTCAACGGTAACATTAATTAAAAAACAATTGAAGTATAGGAGCAGGTATCCTATAGTACAACGCTACATAAATTTACATGCATATAAAAGCAACCTTGTTGTAAATTAAGTGACTCGTGTCGAGATTACTCATCACAGTTTCTTTTGCGCTGTAACGAAGCGAACCATCATACTCATAGGCAAGTATGGTCACTCGAGAAGAAATTTTGTAAGCTGGTGTGCTGCCATCTCTATCAACTCGACGTTTCGACCATGTGGACAACTAGCATCATGCATGAGTTTTCTCATTTATTTTTACTCCCTTCAGAACTATTATTCTTAACATTTTGGTTATGAGTTGAGTCAAACATTAGAGACATAAATTACAAATAATTTTAAAGTGGTTAAATTTAAAAATGTGAAAATTATATAAATAAATTTATCTTTAAAAACTTTTATAAAAGTATACATCTGCTATTTTAAAATAAAAATTTATAAAAAAAATAAAAATCAAAGTTGCATTTTAAAGACTATATCATTGTTCAAAATGTCACACGGCGGAGTACCACTGTAAACAAATGAATCAGTGACAGCGTCACAAGTGTTCTTGATTACCACCAAAAGAGGGGGGAGAGTGTGTGCAGGCAAGCAACAAGACAAGGTTGGTCGCTTTTTTGTGACCTCACTCAAACCGCTGTTGCATTTATTGGGATTTGTGGATCGATCACGCCCATCTCTCTTTTGGCAGCCTTTCCAGCATCCCGGTGTCACTTTCATCGTCTCTACCGACTTGTCTGCTGCACGACGAACAGCCGTGACCTAGTACTGACCAGTGAACTTGTTCATCATTCATGGGCGTGTTCTCTGACAAGATTCATTCTACGTCTCTTTGGTGATCTAAAGCGTACTCATACTCACACCGTTTGGATGTTGTTTTCATCTATACCATCATCTTTTATAAATGATATATATAATTAAACCTTAAATGTAATTGATACTCCAAGCTAGATGGTATAAATAAAAGCTCGTGATGGTATGAATATAAATAGCCTTTTGTAAAAAGGGGATGGAGAAGTTGAAAGGACCATCTGGTAATCTCTAGGGTTAGAGCTTTCTTAGCTTTCTCAAAGGATCATGCAAATGTGGCGAGAGGGGATCAGAAGGTCAGTTCCTCAGAGAACATGAAGGCCCAGCTGAATCTACAAAGTCTGGTTCACTGCAGCCCGTGAGGCCATATTTGGGCCATCGGCCATCATACTGGACTCAATACATTTCAATGATCTTATTCTTAATTAACATGCAAGGTGGATACTTTAGTCAAATATGGAGATAAGCGTATAAGAAAACACCCGCATAAAAATAATTATAACAGCTGTCTACCAAGAGTACAGCGGAATTTTATTCCATAATCGAAAATAAAGAGTCCTACAGCGGAAGTCCAAATAAACCAAAATGTTCAGAGTCAGGCAAGACTAAAAAAGGATGCTTGTCTTTAGGAAAATTGAAAAATGGGAATAGAATCGGGAGCATGTGGGATCTAGACGCTGCATGTGCAAGGGATATATTAAACAAAAACCTCTCGACAGATTAAGCACCGAACCGGTATCAACGTCTGTCCAGGAAGGGTCAACCCTGAAAACATGACTAGCGAGAAGCGACTCCCATGTGCCTGATCATTGGCCTCTGCATGGAATCATGAACACGTTAAGCCGAATCAACTGAAGAAGCTGAGTCCTGATGACAATACAAATTTAATAAAAAAAGTGATCTGAATAAGACCCTTATTATCTCAGATAAGATTAAGAATTTTGCAGTGCATCAAGAAGGGGGTTTGTACCTACTAATGATTAGGAGATCCAGGTGAGATTACGAGCCCGTTTGGTACAGATTCTCGAAGTGCTTCTGCTTCGGATTCTACATTCCTTCTTCAAAAAGCACTTCTCTAATTTGTATTAAAAGCCAAAAACATTAAAATTGTTGTTTTTCATGAATTCTCCACTTATTTATACATTGGGACCATTATGAAAGCCGTTTTGCCAAATGGTTTAAAAAGTGATTTTTTAATAGAATCTATTTTTTTTAAGAGAAACTATTTTTTGAAGAAGTTGTTTTTCTAAAACCAAACGAGGCCTAATAATGGGATTGGAGCTAACCCCTTCCTGAAAGAATGAACCCAGCACACAGGACATGGAAATGATCATGCCAAGCAGGCAGGTCTTCCGAAAAAAAAAGATCATTTCAATGCAGAGCTTGTAGCTAATTTTTTTGTGCTGTGAATTTTTTCAGCTTCTCAAATATCCATTTTTAGATCAGGTGACACTAGTGTTGAGGATGGGATATGTATTATATTCCATAACCCACAAAGAACAGAGGACACAGCTGCCAGCTTGCTGTGTCAGCAAGAGACCAAAATTTCTAGATGAATGAAGAGATGATAAAGTGATGATGAAGCAGCAGCCTCTACTGTGCATGGGGATTGACATGGATCATCGTTACCATGTGAGCCGCGCGCGCCCACCACCGCATTCATTAGATCGGATCAAAGCCGGGCACCACTTTCCTTCAGGTCCTGAAAGATCCTGTGACCTGTCGCCACAGTAACATGCATGACACACCAGGGAACAAAGACGAAAGCCTCCATCCCAGGCTAGAGGAAAGCACCACCAGCCATAACAGTTCAACGGACACCAGCCCACAGCTCGCCGCTAAACCGCCGTGGTCACGCTCGCCCCGGCAACATGCAGTTCCCTCATCAATCCTCACATGGCAAACGGACGCCGCCGCTGCCGGCTTGTTCCTTCAGATGACGACCATGGCTCACGTACAGACACTGAACTTCACATGCATTGGTTTGCACGGAGCTGCGTCGGACAAATTTTTCTGCGCCCGGACACCATGCCTTCGACAGCTCACGCGCGGTCTCAGCTGGTCTCTGTCCGCCGGCGGCCTGCGGCGCGCGTGGTTCGTGTTGGAGTGCGGAGAACACGTCCGCCATGGCCATGTGGCTGTCTATCTCAACTTGTCTCCGAAGCTGATTCACTGAGGGTCCATGGAAGGGTGGAGCCATGTGGCCCTGAATGATGGTGAAACGAAAGCCACCGCCCGCCGGTACCCAAAGTTTGTTTCCCCATTGCGTCTCTGTCGTTCCGTTCCCCTGGAGAACAAATGCAAAATGGATGGATAAGGACAATTCAAGCGGCATAATTGACAATGATATTAAGTTAAAAAAAACATTGCTTGGAACGGTGCTGGTTTATTGCATATTACACCTTTTCTTCTAGATGATGAGGAAAAAAATCAGTCCAGTTCTTCCTTTTTACCTTTTCTGGTTTAAATAATTAGATGTCTCCCAGAATCTCTAATCAGTGATCTAATTTGACAAATGGCACGAAATCGATCCAATAGTAATGAGAAACAATCAAACAGCATTTTCAGTTAAGTTGTGAACATAGTTGAAGAAAGTACAAAAAAATTTTACATACGACGCTACTTGCACTGCAGGTAACTTTCAGAAAATTTACCTGCATATCAAATTGTACATAGTTTTATTTAGTCAGCACGAAAGGACACATTCAGGTAACAAATACAAAGTGTCATTTTTCTCAGAAAGATCTAAAAGCAAGACAAAGATAAGTGCACAATAAGTCAAAATGTGACCATTATAGTGGTATCCATCACCGAAAGGCAGTAATTAGTAACAAAAAGGCAATATTGGATAGACATAAAAAGAACTTTACAGAGTACAAGTCCGAATAATGGGCCTTCACCGAAAGTTAGTGAAAATTGAGCATAATACGCAATAATAATCGAGAACACATTGAGAGTAGAGTTTTGGGGTCTCATCAATTTCTGACATCAGATATATGCATGTTTCGAAAACCATCGATCGACTCAAAATATTAAAAAATGTGTCAGATATTTAACAAGAATTCTGATTTTTATTGCAAATTAATGAACTTCAGACCTATTAAGCCTCACAATACAAATTTTTCTTTCAAGTATCCTTCTTAGATAAACTTAAGAGCCACTTTGCATTGGATATAAATTAACATTATTAAATCCATAAAAAAACATAGGTTAAATCTTCCATTTTCTCCAAGTGCAGTGCATCTACTTAATGCTTTAAACTGTAAAACCAAGTCAAAACAAATTGGATACAGATAATTTAAGATTCGGGTGCTTCAGAAATAGTATTCTGTTTTTTGTAAAATATGATTTTCAATTCTAGCTACGTTATTTTCACAATATCAACCTACCGAATCTTTCTATAAATATGTTCAAATACAAAATAGTGAAAAAAACTAGCAAATCTCACATTGCTATCAAGCCATTAGCGTTAATCTCTGCTGCTACAGTTTGAAACAAATGGTACTAACTTGGCTGTGACACATGATACATAAAAAAAATATTATGTAACAATTAAAGGGGACAACTAAGCAGAGGTACTTAAGGAAACAAACAGATGAAATTTGGAGCTGGCCTTTAGATATTGAAGGACCGAGGACATGTTATCTGGAGCCTTCATATAAATTTCCTTTAGCTCTCTGACAGCTTATTTTGAATACCAGTTGCTTAGAACACAAAATCCAGCAATAAAAAACACTAGCAGTTAAAAGCATAATCATAGTTAATATTCCCTATGATGAAAAGCATCATTCCATAATGCAGTGACCGATTCGTTTTGATCAGATAAAAGCACCAGGCACTCACCAGCAAACAAGATTCCGTGGGCCAGTCAAATCGTAGGAGCCATATTGCCATCCTCCAAGAAAGAGACACCAACCAACTAAAGCTAGTCATAAACATTGTCAAAAAAGAAAGGCATCTAAAAGATAGCGCCCATAAACGAACTAACGGCACACTCAGATTCAGAGCAACATCGGATCATCTTAGGAACCAACTCTGAAATGAGTCAAATTTATCCTGGACACCAAAGGGATGGGCAGGCATGTTGACAGCAAGGTCCAGCCTAAGCTTCCTTTACGAGCGATGACTGTGCTCTGCTATATGAATCTGTGACATACATCTTGTTAGCTCATGAAATCTATTCCGGTAGCAGGGTCAGATTTCCTCAGCCTGACAGCTGGTTGGCTCATGTACTACGGGAACAGGATTATCGACCTCAGACAATGCATGTATCCATCTCTTTAAGAACCTAAAACATGAGAACGAGCCAACGAAGAAACTGTTAACTAGAAAAAAGGCACCAAGAGGCAACGTGGGGTGATTAGCATGGGAAAGGGTGCACTTTCACAGAATTCAGCAAAGGGACAAACTTTGCATTTCATGAAGTCCCCCGAATTTCCACAGTACCAGCAAACCCATCCCCTGTCTCTAGCCACCAACTGATGCCAAATTTTTTTAATGCCAGGAAAAGGCCAGCAAATGAGGGTCACACCCAACAAACTGTGCCTCAAATCTCTCACCTCAGAACATGCACCAATACATCTCCATCATAAATTCCATCCCCTCCATCCCTTCCCTCCACTGCTCCTTGCAACCATAATAACCTCCCTACAAATAGCCTCCGATCCAAGGAACCCAGGCGCATACACAGCAGCAGCAGCAGCAGCAGCAATGGAGATAGAGTCTGTCAAGTGCGAGTGCTGCGGCCTGAGAGAGGACTGCACCCAGGACTACATTGCCAGCGTGAGAGCAAGCTTCCACGGCCAATGGCTGTGTGGGTTGTGCTGCGAGGCCGTCAGGGATGAGGCGTACAGGAGGAAGTCTCAGCCTGGCTTGGAGGAGGCTGTCAGGGCTCATATGGCGTTCTGCAACATGTTCAAATCCAACCCGGCTGTCCGGGTGGCCGACGGCATGCGCCTGATGCTCCGGAGAAGGTCCGGCGACTTGTCGAAGCCAGAACCAACCAAGAAGTACAGCGCCTCGCAGGTTGGAGACGAGTCATCTGTGGCCTTGTACTGAAGCGTCCATCCATCCTAAGACTTCCAGGGCATCTAGTCTCGTTCATAACCTGAAATCCGTTCCTCCTTTTGTAGTTTTCTGTATGTTCTTGTCATGGCATGATTTTGGGATGTACATAAGATTCATGAGAATAGATGCTAGTACCGTCTGGCTTTGAGCTGAAGTCGCCTTCTTCTTTGTGACCACAAAACAATCATTGAGTTGATAAGATATGCTAACTGGTTTCTGTTTGCAACCTAACAAAGGCAGAGGAGAAGGGTAGCATGTGCAAGCTTGTATCGTTCACACCTCAAGGTCGTCGTGTTCGCTGTACCTGACTTGACCAGTGATGCAGACACTACACCTTCAGGGCATCCATACATCTGTATTACTGTATTGCCAAGCTGGTCGCTGCACTTATAATTATCTGCTCTTTCATCTCAAACGGGCTCTGCTTTCTGGTACCCGTGCTGCACATATAACTTGCCGAATCAAAACTGGAACGTGTCTCTGCAGAGATTCAAAAAGAAGCATAGTTATTTCAGTAAGAACAATCCAATGTCCAGTTGAGTCCTAAATGAATTCCTCTTGGTGCAATCAGGGACAGATTGAGTATAGTCTTTTCTAAAGATACTGAACCAACATTCACATGGCAACCACTCTTATCAGTCTAGTCCGGCCCCAAGGATCAAGGCATCCATATCTTACCTAGAGGGTGGTATAACAAAACTTTACCTTTTTTTATCTTCGAAACATTGGTTTAACTGTACTGTTTTTGTGCCATTGATCTCTTTTCTACTCCGTATGACCTTACCGTGGCTACTTAACCGAATCATTGACGAGTTATCTGCACACAGGGATTCTAGCATATTGAAAGGGATTAGGTTCCACGCTCTTCTTTTAGCCAAAGATTAAAAAAGATACAAAATTTCGCCAAAAGATTTTCGTTGCGGCATGGAGAATCATCTAGTGAACGTGACTATTTTCGCAGAATTTACACAAATAGCAGTACATGCCGAACCCAAGTGGTTTTGAGGGGAGTCGATTCAGTCAATACGGATATCCCGAAAGTGTTCATGACAGCAGATTTTCCTTTTTTGCGGGTATTACCAGTGATCACGCTCGCATGCAGAGCACCTTGAGTCGTGACGATTTTTCCCGCAATGATGATTTTGTTCCATGATCAAGAAAAGTGACAGACTAATAATACCCAAGCTAACACTCGAGTGATTGAAGCTCATTTTCGAAACCACTTGGGCACTTCCAACCACAGAAGTTTGACACTAAACTGGGACGAAATGCGTTATGAACAGTTTGACTTGTTTGATATAGAACAGGACATAACAGAAGAAGAAGTCAAGGAGGTGGCAATGAACAAGCCAAAAGAAAAAGGCCCTGGACCAGATGATTTCATAGGGATTTTTTTTCAGTTCTTGTTGGTATATAATTAAAGCGGACCTGCTCCATGTTTTTCATCAACTATCTCAACTAAGGGGAAACCTGTTCAATCTTCTAAAAAAAAGCTAACACTCAGAGTTGATGGGAACACGAACCTGTGCTGCGAAATCTGTCGAACACCTGCCGCGCGCGACTCGTGGAGTTGCGGACGCCAGGGGCCTAGGCAGCAAGGCTTCCTTGCGGCCTTGCCCTCTGTTACTGACCACTCAGACGGGGGCCGCAGGGTGTCACTATCGAGCAGCCGTGTGACACCCATGGTGATCACTGAGACAGAGGAGGAGCACGCTGCCTGACGCAAGAAGTGTGTGTGTTTGAATTGTAGTTTAGTGATAAGATCAAAGGGTGAGGCGGTTATATTGCTAACGTGTCGTGTGCGTGCTGGTGGTGAGCTGGATCTAGCTGGAGTGCGTATAAAAGGAAGAGGGCTACTTTGTAATTGTCAAGTTGAATAAGAACTAGAAACAGACCCCCTCTACTTCGTTTGCCATTTGCTGTTGCTCACCGGCGACCTGTGTTGCGCTCACGCCTCGGCGACGGCAAGCCGGCGGCCATAGGACATCACAGTGGTATCAGAGCTCGTCCTTCCTCAGGTGTGTGGGTGTGTGCTCTCAATTTCAGTCGCAACGGCGCCCACTCCGAAGCCCTCGGCTCAGACACGATTTGTGTTGGAGGAGATGGCGGCGGAGAAGAAGGTTGATGAAGATTGATGGGATCGAGTGTTCAGGACGCTTGAGGGATTGAGCAAGCTTTTGGAGGAGATGGATGAAGTGCAGCAACAGTTGGTCAGTCAAGCAAATTTGGCGGCACAAGTTGCAGAGCGATTAGCGAAGGAGCAGGAGATACTTGCTAGGAAGGTGGAGGAGAATGGGAAAACGGTGGCGCGGATTACCTTAGAGAACATGGCCCGCGACATGACTGACGACACCGATGCTTCAACGGAGAGTGTGTCAGTCAGATCTCATGCAAGGGGGCGAAACCGTGCAGGAGGAGCACATACGGGTGGTGGGCGTCAGACCAGGAGAGGGAAACAGGGGGATGAGGGGAGCAGTGCACGCCACCTGTTGCCTAAAATGTCGTTTCTGGTGTTTCAAGGGGATGACCCAGCAGTTTGGTTGGATAAGTGTATGAACTACTTTACCATATACAAAATACATGAATCTCTGTGGGTTACCTCTGCATCGCTGCATTTGGAGGGGAAGGCAACACACTGGTTGCAAGTGTACAATCTGCAAGCTGGGTTGGGGACCTGGGATCAGTTTGCAGAAACAATCCAGAAGAAGTTCGGAGCATATGAGTATTCTCAGGCCATGCATGATCTATTGTTTTTGAGGCAAAAGGGGGATATTCAAGAATATGTGACTGAATTTGAGGATGCTTGGTATGCTACTGCTCTGCACAATCCGGAGTTAGATGAGACCTTCTTTGTGACACAGTTTTTGAAGGGGCTAAAATCCGAGTTGCAGGGCTCAGTTATGGCTCAGGTTCCTGAAACGGTGGATAGAGCTGTGTTGCTTGCAAAGGTGCAGAACAATACTCTGGAGAGAGGGAAGTTCAATCTCAAAAGCAACTGTCTACAACTAAGGCTCAGAATATGGGACAGAAATCTAAGGTGAGACAGTCCAGCATTGCCTGTGGAGATAAGTTTGATGGTAACCATTCGACAGTAGGCCCAAAGAGAGTTCAAGCACAACTTAATGCATTGACACTTGTTGATATGAATATGTTGTTATCAGATGAGGTGTTGGAGAGACTAGAGCAAGAGGAGCATGACATACATGATCTCTGTCATTTGTCTCTGAATGCAGTGTTAGGGACAGCTAATGGCAATTGTATGAGGCTAAAAGCATTGGTGAAGAATCAAGTGATGTTGATTCTTGTTGATTCGGGCAGTTCCACTACTTTTGTAAACACTGCATTTGTAGCGAAGGTAGGTTTGAAAAAGGAAAACTGTTCTCCAGTGCAAGTGAGAGTAGGTAATGGAGATTTGCTCATATCAGATAAGATAATTGCTCAACTTCCTTGGTGGTGTGATGGAAATACATTTTATACTGATATGAGGGTGCTCGAGTTGGGGGTTTATGATGCTATATTGGGGTATGATTGGTTGAAACAGCACAGTCCCATGCATTGTGATTGGGAGAAGCAGCTATTGTCATTTCAGATGGGTTCTGTTACAGTGAAGTTACAAGGTGTCACTACTGTCAATCTATCTGCAGTCACTGAGTTATCCATGCTTCAGTTGACTAAATGTCTAAAAGAAAATGATGTTTGGGCTATGGCTGTTATTGAGAATGTGTCTAAGGAGAAGCCTATCAGTGCAGTGCCTAAGCTTGATCCTTTAATGGCAGAGTTTGAGGATGTTTTATAGGAGCCTCAGCAGTTACCTCCGAGAAGAGAGTATGACCATGCTATTACTCTAACTCCAGGTGTTGTACCAGTGAATTCCAAGCCATATAGATATTCACCATTATACAAAGACGAAATTGAAAAACAGGTAGCTGGGCTAACTTGCCCAAGTGTGAGTCCTTTTGCATCACTTGTTCTTTTAGTACAAAAGAAGGATGGTTCTTCGAGATTTTGTGTGGACTATAGGAAATTGAATTCTTCTACAATTAAAATAGATTTCTCATGCCTGTTGCTGAAGAGATTATTGATGAGTTAGCTGGCACACAGCATTTTTCTGGTTTGGATTTGAGGGCAGGGTATCACCAGATCAGGATGAGACCTGAGGATGAACATAAAACAGCATTTAAACTCATCAGGGTCATTATCAGTTTAAAGTAATGCCATTTGGACTCACAAATGCTCCTGCCACTCTTCGGTGTGCTATGAATTCAATATTAGCTCCTTTCTTGAGAAAATTTGTTATGGTGTTTGTTGATGATATTTTGGTGTATAGTCCTTCTTTGGAGCAGCATTTAGTTCATCTTAGACAAGTGCTGACCAAATTGAGAGAGCATCAGTTTTATTTGAAGAAGTCCAAGTGTAACTTCTTACAACAGCAGTTGGTTTATTTGGGGCATATCATCTCAAAGAATGGAGTTACAACTGATCCTGACAAAATTGAAGCTATATTGCAGTGGTCTGTGCCTAGTAATATCACTGAATTGAGAGGATTTCTTGGTCTTTGGTTACTACAGAAGATTTGTGCAAAACTATGGAGCCATTGCTAAACCTCTTACTGCTGTTCTGAAGAAAAAGCATTTTCAGGGGCTAAGAGAAGCTCAACTTGCTTTTGATCAACTTAAAAAGGCCATGACCACTACACCAATGCTGGCATTGCCAGATTTCAACTTATCTTTTGTCATTGAGACATATGCATCAGATGTTGGAATGGGGGCAGTCTTGATGCAATCTGGTAAACCAGTGGCTTTCTTGAGCAAGGCATTGAGTGAAAAATAAACAACTCTCCATTTATGACAAGGAGTTCTTGGCTCTCATATTGGCAGTTGAGAAGTGGAGGCAATATTTGCAAAGTGGGGATTTTATCATTCGGACAGACCATCAGAGCCTAAGTTTTTTGAATGATTAGGTGCTTCAGTCTGACTTCCAAAGAAAGGCCATAGCAAAAATGATGGGATTATAGTTCAAGATAGAGTATAAGAAAGGAAGAGAAACAATGCAGCTGATGCCCTATCCAGGATTGGAGAAGTTCTTACTTTAGTAACTCATACAGAGATCAAACCAGTGTGGTTGCAGGAAGTGATAAATTCTTATGTGACAGATGGTTATGCTCAAATGGCCTTATCAGGAAAGATGGTGTGATTTGGGTGCGACAAAACTTAGCCCTGAGAACTAAATTGATCTCAGCTTTGCATGATAGTGCAATTGGTGGGCACTCAGGAGCTCAAGCAACATATCATTGTATTAAAAAGTTGTTTGTTTGGAGTGGTCAGAAGCAAGATGTGGAGAATTTTGTGAAGCATTGTTCAGTTTGCCAGCAAGTAAAAGGTGAACATGTACATCCACCTGGGCTTTTGCAACCTTTACCTATTCCTCAGGGTGTATGGCAAGATATTACAATGGATTTTATTGAAGGACTTCTAAAATCTGAAGGCTATAATACTATTTTGGTGGTGGTGGACAGATTTTCAAAGTATGCACATTTTTTACCCCTGAAGCATCCTTTCACAGTAGCACATGTGGCTCAAGTAATATTGGATAATGTGGTGAAGTTGCATGGATTGCCAAAGTCAATTGTCTCTAATCAAGATAAGATTTTTACCAGCAACTTTTGGAAGAATTTGTTCTCTCTGCTCAATGTGAAGCTTCATATGACCACTGCTTACCACCCTCAAACCGATGGGTAAACGGAGAGAGTTAACCAATGTTTGGAGATGTATCTAAGGTGTGCTGTCCATGATACACCAACAAAATAGAAGTTCTGATTGTCCTTAGCTGAGTTTTGGTACAATTCTTCACATCATTCAGCTCTAGAATGTTAACCATTCAAAGTTCTTTATGGATATGATGCCCCATTTGCTGCTGCACCTTTGCTGGACAATGTGACTGATAAGGAGGTCTCTGAAGTATTGGCACAGAGAACAGCATTCACTGCAGTGCTTAAGTCTCATTTAGCAGCAGCTCAAAATCGAATGAAGAATTAGGCTGATAAAAATCGAACTGAGCACAATTTTCAAGTTGGTGATCTGGTTTTGCTAAAGTTACAGCCTTATGCCCAGCACTCGGTAGTTAATCGTCCATATCTGAAGTTAGCTTTCAAATTCTTTGGACCTTATGCAGTGTTGGAGAAAATAGGTGCTATGGCTTATCGCCTTGATCTGCCAGCTGAGTTTCAAGTGCACCCGGTGTTTCATGTGTCTCAGTTGAAACCTTTTAACAAGGACTATTCTCCTGTGTATTCAACACTACCAAAAGTAATAACTTTGGACCAACAAGACTTATCTCCAGAAGTGATCCTGAATAGGCGTCTGGTGAAGAGGGGCAACCAGGAGATCACACAAGTTCTGGTCAGGACTTTCGACCGAAGAAGCTACTTGGGAATACTATCATGTGTTGAAGGAACGTTATCCGGACGCCCTTGCTTGGGGACAAGCAAGCTCTGAAGCCGGGGGAGATGTGACACCCATGGTGATCACTGAGACATAGGAGGAGCGTGCTGCCGGACGCGGGAAGTGTGTGTGTGTTTGAATTGTAGTTTAGTAATAAAATCAGGGGGTGAGGCGGTTATGTTGCTGACGTGTCGTGTGCGTGTTGGTGGTGAGCTAGACCTAGCTAGAGTGAGTATAAAAGGAGGAGGGGTGCTTTGTAATTGTCAAGTTGAATAAGAATCAGAAACAGAGCTCCTCTGCTTCGTTTGTCATTTGCTGTTGCTCGCCGGCGACCTGTGTTGCGCTCATGCCTCGGCGACGGCAAGCCGACGGCCACGGGACATCACAAGCCGACACAAAGCAAGGATTGCGAGAGCAACATGGAGGTATTGCAAGGGCAGCATCGTCGCCGCTGGTGAGGGGAGTTTCCATGGCCTGGCCAGCCTTGGCGGTCACCGTCGCGATCAACTGCGTGACGGATCAGAGAAAGCTACTGTAGTTGGGGATCATGGGCTGCTCTTCATGGGCCCATACGGGCCAGTTCTGGCCTGGGCTGCGGTGAGGATAGGCGGGGCCGAATCAAATCGGAGAACAAGCGAGATGCGTAGGTGCGCATCCGTACAGTGATAGAGAGTTCTCTTCGACCCAGCCGAGAGTTTCGGCGAGAGAGATGTTCTCTTCCAAACTCTCGGCCCACTGGGCTGGATCCTCTCTCTCTCTCTCTCTCTCTCTCTCTCTCTCTCATCTCGACTGACTTCACTGCATCGCTATGCAGAGAGTCTCGCAACTCGCGCTCCACCACCTCTTCTCGCCACCGTCCACTACAGCGGCCGCTCGACGGGCTGCGCCGGTGGCAGCAGAGGCTGTTCCCGTTGGCGGCGTTCCCCTCCTTTCCTTCGGAGGTGGCACCGGTGTACACTTCTTGAACCTTTTTTTTTTTTGAAAGGAAGCTTCCTGAACCTTCTGAGATTTTTTGGGTTTTGGGTTCCACCCATTCTGTGTCCGACTATGAGTACCTATGGTGCTTGTGATCTATCTTAGGTAGCGGCGAGCGGATGGAGTGGCAGAGGATCCGGGCTACGGCTGGCTCGGAGGCTGTGCACCTACGACGAGAGAGGTATCTCCGACCGATGGCTTCATTTCTTCTACTATGGCTGGTTGATCTAGGGGGGATATTGGGCATGTCGAATTATATATTGGAATTACCACTTTCTATGATCATGTTCAAATTTTATGGTTTGAACACCCATCAATTTTGAAATCTATGTTGTGGGCTGGTGTAGCAGCATGAATCATGATGGTTCCCGCACTCATAAATGTTTTCACATGCTATTGTGTCACTAATTTTTTTTGAGCTACAGTTCAAGTGTAATGCTGAGATAATATGTGGTCGAGTAGAAGAGTGAGCAAGACATTTTAAATTTTAGTTATGTTCATGATCTGTGGTTTTCTATTCCCCAGTGGAAAACACTGGTACTGGAACCAATATGTTCATTCTCTTGAACCAAATGGTGCGCAGATGACAGGGCACTTGAGGAAGAATCTGAGAAGAAATTCGGATGGATATTGAAGTTTTTCTTCCTGGGAACTGCTGGCCTAGTTGGCTACCAATTCTTTCCCTACATGGGTACTGGTTCTTCCTCTACTGGGTCAAATTATTAGCATAGGATATTTTTTGGTGAACCTGAAAATATTGCTTTGCCTGACAAGTTTTCAGGTGATAACCTGCTTATGCAATCTATCTCACTTTTGCGTGTCAAGGATCCCTTGTTCAAGCAGATGGGAGCTTCCCGGTTAGCTCGTTTTGCAGTGGATGGTATCTAATTATTTATGTGCATGTCCAGTTATTAAAGCGATTTAATCCCCTGAATTACCTATTCGAAGAGAAATAACTAATTAACATATAAATCATAGTGGTACTCTGCATAATATGCTATGGATGCTTTCTACACTCGTCACTGTGTTGATGATAATTATGTCCCTCTGTGAGGCGATGCCATTTCCTGCTAGTTTCTAATAATGATTCTGGAATATTACATACATAAGTCTTGTTTTGCTTGGGCTGTTTTTGCAGAACTTGAAAAGTTGCACCAAAATTGCAATCCTGCTCTTGTTGGCAGTCTTTTTGTAACTTTGTTTCCCCCCATGGAATTCAAGAAACCTTCAAAGTTCTTTTGTTCAGTGGACTTGTTTTATATATTCGGCCACATATTCGGCCACAGGGTGCATTTTTCCCGTGCGTCTAATGTATGAGCATAATTCAAAATCAGAGTTTACATTTGTTTCAACTTTTATAAACGTGGGGCTATGAGTTGTGGAATTCATAAACAATGGTTGTCACATATCAGAAATACTCAAAGATGGCTAATGTTTATCACATTCAGTGTATTTCTGCTGTTTGATTGATAAATATGGCATCATACTATGGCTCATTGAATGACCTAGGATTCCATGCCAAGTGCCCATAATCCGAGTGCTAAATATAGTTCATAACTTATTATGTATATATGGATTCTTGTAGTTTGAAGTTTATACTAAATCTTCCATTTCTATTCATGTAACACGTAACTTCAGTATTATGTTCTTTTGCATCTTACAGAATATATTTGTTTTCAGTTATTTATAATACTTAATGTTTTCTTGAGGGCACAGATGGAAGGATAATGAAAGTGGTAGAGATGGGGGGAGCTCAAGAACTTCTAAATGTATTGGAAGATGTTAAAGATGATAAGACACGTAAAGAAGCTCTAAAAGCTCTTAGTGCACTTTCAAAGTCTGGTCAGTAATATGCCCACTGATCTGATCTCCCAATCATGTTCCCTGCTTGATTTATTTGCCTGTCACTCCAAAGTGCATTTAAACTTCTGAATCCTTTCAATTCTTTTTGCCACTGTATTTAATTTGCACTATTGATATCATACTGCCTTTGATAGTTTCTGTTAAAAAAAAAAGGAAATATGGGCAAAATTCCCCCTAGCCTTACACTTTATCCAAGTTATACTGTTGCTAATGATTCCAAACCATTTTCTGATTTTTTTCCATAAGGGAAGATTTGCTAACCATTTATGTTTTGAAAAGTAATTCTGGTAGTTTCATGCATTTCTAAAGTTGTAAAGAATATTGAATTTCTAAATTTATACCGTTAACTGCAAAGGATATTGAATTTCTAAATTTATACCCTTAGCTGTAAAGAATATTGAATTTCTAAATTTATACCCTTAGCTCTGTGATCAGTTAAATGATCATGTGATATGAAGACATGCTACAATAAGAACTGCCTATTTCACCCTGCTCTCATGAGCCATGAGCTGGCTCTAGGAGGACACGTATTCTTGTTAATATAAGGTAGATGTATGACAGTATACATGTGCAATGCACGTACATTAAAATTTTCTGGTCGTTTATGTGCATCAAGTTCTGGCTTTGATGATACGCTAGTTACACATTCTTGTTTGTTCTGTGTTTTTGAGCTATTCTTTCGTACGCATGGTTGTCTTAACAGTTATTCTTGTAATGTGCAAAAGAAGCTGCAAGATTTTTGGACAAGGCGTGCCTATGCAATAGTCAGTTCTACTCCAGATCCTAAGTCTCCAGAATTTGGTGACATTGGGACATACAAGACTAGTTTTTTGAAAGCGTTTGATCAACTGAAATCATGACAGGTAATGGCATAAGAGTTGATTTGGCAACAGGTCTATTATACATCATGTCTTGGGGGACAATGACCTAGATTCCAGATTGAATTGACTGAGTTTATCTTGAGCGCCTCTTGGCTTCCCTGTTGGTCAGGCATTGGTCTGTTGCTGGGAATGAATTTTCCGCCGTTGTCCTGGTTCCAAACAATCAGCTATTTGTTTTTTAAAATTTTGTTGGAGGGCCAACCACAAGGGAACTTTCTTTGCTTGGAAGCAGGGTTTGTATCCAAACACACATTGACTTGTGTTTTATTTGAGGAATACATTGTTTCAGTTTCACAATGGCTATAGTCTATACCCTGTGAGTCATTAAAAAAAACTGGTTGCTTCTTTTTTTTTTTTGTTCCTGTCACCATCTTAAACTTCTCTATGGTGAACTTTTCTTATATAATATGCTTGGGTTTGTAAATAGGACACCTGTCCCAACCAGAATTTAATTGATGAAAAGGAGAACAACATATAGATAGAAGTTAGGTAAAGAGGTCATGTTTACACTTTCAGAGGGTTTAGTTCAAATTCTAATGGTCAACTTGCTCGCGACCCCGAGTGATCGTAATTGTAAAGCGCTCAAAACAATCAAAGCACCGGATTGGAAAATGGTGGAGCCGTCCGATGCTTAGAGATACGAAATGTTATCGGTGTCCTTTGGATCTTAGCTTGAGGTCTAACCAAGGTCTCTGCAGGATAAAGTTCAATTTACACCTCTCAAGTATAGTCAAAATATAGATAATCCTCTAAACTTTTTTTTTTAGTTTACTCCCACAATGTGATTTTGGTTCAAATTACCCTCTAATATACTTTTATCTTATTTGTTTTTTCGTACACAAGAGTAATCTTAATATGTTAAGACATGATAGAGCATATAATAACACATGTTAGAAAAATATATTATATTTTTTGTTATTATTTTTATAGAGAAGGATAGTTAATAGTAAATTAAACCTTCGGAGAAAATCATATGAAAATAATAACAAAAAAATTTGTGACATATTTTTTTAATATATGTTATAATGTGTTCTATCATTTCGTCACATCTTAAAATTACCCTTGTGTATGGAGAAACAAAAATATAAATTATATCAACGAGTAAATTGAACCAAAATTGTGTTTTATGTGGGTAAACTGAATCAGAGTAACTACTTTACTTTGGCTATACTTGAGGTGGCAATGTTTGAGGGGAGTAAATTGAACTTTACACTTTTTTGTTTAGCTATCTGCGCATTTTTTTTTTTCTCTCCAATATTAGATATATTTCTCATCAAGAAATGTCAAAGAGAAAATAACATGAAAAGGGGGGTTAAAAAATTACAATCCCACAGGAGCATTCTATGCTTATTTTGAGTTGTATAATACAATGAACATACAACCCACACCAATGCAAAAACCCACGATAGAAATTCTCGATAGGATTTATAATTTCATATCCCCATTGTTTTTTTTATTGTATATCCCCATTGTTTCTCTCAATAACGACACCAATTTCAGAAGGTATTTGTCAGTAGCAACTTCAGGTCTTCAAGGGTGAGTTGCACCTCCTTGCATATGATCACTGACTGGAGGCGGGTTGACCACAGGAATATCCAAGCTACTGCCTTCTGTCTCAGCAGAAACCTCCCGCACATCACCTTCCTCAGGAGAGACCTCCCGCACATCACCCGCCTCTGGAGAGACCTCCCGCACATCAGGGATCAGTGCTTCTGACTGCTGGAAGCTGCCCCACTCTGCATCGCAGATAGGACGGATATCCACCCCATCCACAGCCAGTTGGAGTTCAGTGTTGTTGCCAGAAACTAGGACTGATCTCGAGTCGCTCACGCAGGCTTTGTCCACATCATCATCAGATGCATCGACATGCTTTGTTAAGGGAGGGGAGTTATCTGTGCTGGAGCACAATTCAGACCTCTCCTCGCACACTTGCTTTGTGCTGCTCTGTTCTCTGCAATCGTAAAGATTGTGTTTAGTCCATATTGATCCCAACAACTCTTAATAGATAAACCTCTTATATTCCATGCAGGTTCTACTTTTAAGTATACATATGTTCAGATAAGAGACCAAATGTACCTCTGGACTTGTGACTGGAGAACAGCGACCAAGGCTAGAAGCTTCTCCTTTTCTTTCTCAACTGCATGTAACTTTTCAGTACTCTCTTTTATCCTAGCTGCAGCATCTGCTTCAGAAGTCCTTGCCTTCTCTTCTGCTCGGGCAATAATTGCTTCCTGTATCACTGCTTGTTCTCTAGCTTTTCCTAGTTCAATGCGCCACATTTGAGCCTCTTGAAGTGCAGCATCTCTTTCCTTCATCAACTGGTCCTTCTCTTTGCTAAGGCTAATAACCTTCTCTTCAGATTGTCTAAGCTACAGGTCCATATAACCATGTTCCCATCATGAATTCGGAGTATACAAAATAAAAAGAGAAAGAAAACATACCTTAAACATTGATTGTTCCATTTGTCTTTCCATAGCTTGTTTCAGGTGCTCAATCTCCAAACATAGAAGCCGTCTCTGTTCATCCATTGCATAAGCCGCAGATGCAGCAGCTTCCACAGCCTCTGCAGTTTCTGTCAATTTGTCTGCTATTTCCTTGATCGTAGCATCGCGAGCACGAATATCCTTGGCCAAATGCTGTAATTCCTCATCTTTCACTCGGAGTGTCTCCTGAGAGAAGAACAAACATCAAGAAAGGTTGGTCAAATCACACACATAAATGAAACCAAGGACTCATGTACTAATCTGTGTGTACATTGCAGAGACTGAGTCACAGATATCTGAAAAGTTGGGCAACGTAAATCCTGAAACTACGATAATAAACAGTAGTAAATTTGGAAGGATGACATGCCATAAAAGGCATGACAACATTTTAATCCTCCCAAGTGAATTGTTATTTGTTGCATGTGGTGGAGCATTACGTTGTGCTAGTTATGGATATTTTCTAAACTTGTTAAGAGCATATAGTGCTAGCTATATCACAGTTGATGACATCAAAATTATTAAAAATTGATTTAAAAAATGATTAACAGAAATAACAAGTACATAGTTATGATGAGGTAAAACAAAGTCAATTAGGCATATAACATCTCAACTAACAAGTCAGTTCACAAGCTTTAAGAAGAGTCTACTTTTGCAAACTCCATATTCTGTTGCGGTACATCATCTAAAAATGATTAAAAATCTTTACACACCAGTAGCACTTAAGTCAGGCAATGGCGACCATGAAAAGATAAATGCAGACCTTCATGATGGTTAGGTCATCAAGTTGGCCTTCAGTGGATTTATTTGTACCCAACCTAAGAGCTGTCCTCATTGAAATCTTCAACGCAGCTTCTATCTCCTTGGTAGCCTCCATTGCTGTTGCATTAGCATTAGCAACTGCAGTAGCAACAGTACCTAACGTAGTTGGTGAGCCATTTCCAGCCAAAGAATTGACTGCCTCTTTATGAGCTCGTAGTACTAACTGAGTTGCACTGTTTAACACCTCAAATAACTAGTTAGGATGCAGTAAGAAGAATAAGGACTCCAGTACTAGTTGCAACGGCGATGTATCATATGGCAAATAAAAAAAATGTCCAGATGTAGCCACATGAATAAATTTCTAACATTATACAAGCTTAAATGATGGCAAATAGATTGTTCCATACTTCTATAGAGTCATCAAAATGTCAAATTAGTAAAGATGAAAGATTTGATGTTGAAAAAGGTTCATTACAAAAAAAAAAAATCCCTTGGTTCCATTCACTGGCTATATTCCAGATAATTATTATTGCTAGAGTATTAAAAATGGAATCTTAGTGTAAATATGAAAACTATTATCACAGGCTCTTAGATCAGGATCACATCGTTAGATCAGTTTCATGAGAGATTAGGAACAGTTGTTTAGGACACTACCAGCACCAAACCTAATTTTATGCTCACATTTAAGGTCATATGCTTGTACCTAGTTAAGTTTTTGCTTAGATACATATAGCAAAACATACAGGGCATAGACTGATGATGGATCAGAAAGCTTACTGCAATGTTGACACCCAAGCTTTCGCAGCACCAGGAGTTTCAGCACAAAGAAAGTAATCCTTTTTTTGAGGAGTTTCAATATCTAAACGAGTAAAGGAATACTAAAACTTAAAACAATTGGTACCAATGTAATCAATTATTGATGCCATGCTTTGCAAAAATCTCCGATCTCAAAATATTTAGATAGGAATAGGATACAGAAACAACAACCATCATACTTTGGCATCCCTCTGCAAGAATTTCAGCAATAATTGTAGGTTACAACATTAAAAATTAGATACGCCATGTCAAGAAAAGCTTATGCAATCTTACTGAAAGTTCACAGGGGATAACGTAATAGTGCTTGAGGCATCAAATATAATAGTGCCCTTAATGGCAGTTTCATTTCTTCGAAGTCTGAAAACAAAAAAGACCACCCAATAATGAATTAATCATATGGAGCAACTTGGCACTCTAAAATGTGAAACAGTAAAGAGTCTTACTTGTACTCCATCTTTCCCGAGGTTGGGTCTAGTATAACCCATCGTTCATTCCACTTCCTCAGCTGTTCGAGAGAAGATTAACACTTCAGAAATTGATCGGTGATTCTTAAAAAGTAGAAACCTAAGCAGAAAAAGAAAAAAAATATCTGCCATAAGCATCCGGCAATGCAGAAATGTACAATGTGAAACCAGTCAATTGCAGGTGAACAATGGAATTTGTTTTCTTTCTAAGACAGTTGCGTGTAAAGAATACTATAATGAACTACCCATAAATAAATTCACATGCAGAACTCCTGAAATGTAACCTGTCAAGCTGCATAGAACTCAATCTACCAAAGCTGTTATACCACGAAACGGCACTCAGAGCATACTCTCGTATAATAGCAGACCAAATATTCCCTCTACCAACCATATATAGTCAAATGGGAGTAACTATTTCATTCAAACACCAAATTTCCCATGCCTAAACCCCAAGGTTCACCCAATATCATACAAACTTACAACTTGCGTGCGCCTGATTGTCCCAAAATTGATCTCGGCCACTCTCAAGAACGACGGGCACAGCCAAGAAACATCATACCGTCTCAGACCGCTTGAGCAAGGGCCCCTGCAGCAGGTACCTCCCGGAGCCTCCCGAGAGCTGCTGCTTCACCTTCTCCAGGCTGCTTTCCGTGTCCCTGAACCTCTGCGAAATGCCCACGGCCAAAACGAAAATCAATCAACCCACGCCAATCTTCAGAGAAAAAAGGTCAGGCTGAGCTGCGGCGCGCATACAGGGGAGCTACCGTTGGTGGCCATGGCCCGGGGGAGTGGTGGATGCTGCAGACTGGGAGGTTGGGTTTATGGGGCGGCGACGGCCGAGCAGGTGGCGGTGGGCGACCGGCCGGTGGGGAGGGGCGGAGCACGTTCAGATCGATGGAAGCCTCCGCCGCTGCCCGGGAAGGCTTCTGCTCCGCTCGAGGCCACTACCCGCGTGGCCCCGACGATGGGTCCTCGGATGCCTGTGAAACTGTTCCTGAGTCCTACTCCTGCCTGGCTCGTGGGCCTGCGAAGGCTGGCTGGAGGGCTGTCTGTTTGGGTGGTTTGTCTGAATCCATGGACCATGTTGCACCGGTAACTTCAGGGCCAAAATTGCAAAAACCATAAATATTACTTCATCTGTCTCGAAATAAGTGACGTTTGACTTTTTAAAATCAAATTTTGATCATTTATTTTATTAAAAAAATTACAAAAAAATATGAAAATAAATAAATCAAGCTTAATGTATTTCTACTTAATGATTCATTTCACAATAAAAATAAACAAGTTTCAGTTATACCAAACAATGCCTCAGTGTCGAATAGTTTATGTGTTATTGTTAAGCTGTTTATTGTTGATGCAGTTGGCTAGCACTAGTAGATTGATAATGTGGAGACCTTTGAGTTGGTAATAGTAGTACTAGTAAAGTATGACAAGCTGAAACTTTTTTCGCGGTTAACAACATCACATATTTTTAAACATAGCTCTCTTCATCCTCAAAAGAGTGTCATTCCTTATTTTCCAACATAATATCTCCATCTCTCCCTTCACTTTTTTTTTTCATTTTTAGTGCACTCTCTATTTTCCCTTCTTAATTTCTTTGTCCAAACCTTAAAACAACACACTTACAAGGGCAGAGATAGTAGCTTATAGAGAATTTTGATCTAACATCCATATTTCACACTAGTCTACTTGTTCATGCTAAAGCTACATGCATTTGCGAAGGGTGGTGTACTTGCATTTTACATCTCGTTGCAACGAAACAATAGTGAAGATGAAAAGAGGACATCCACCGATAGCTTGGTTACCTCAGGGCATATGTTCTCAAGAATGTGGAACAAATAGTTGATCCAAGTCAGGTCCCAAGCAAAAGTCCAACAGGTTAAACCAGCAGCACCAAAAAGAGAATCTAAGGCTCCTTTGGAATGCAGAAATTTTATAGAAATTTTATAAAAATTTTATATGAAGTAGTTCAATTTCAAAGAAAAAAATGCAGAATATAAAAAAAAAATGCTTCAATCCAAAGAGGCCCCAGTTTTTCCTTGCTAGCAGGGGCCAGGGCAAAAGCACAGATCACCCTTGACATGTCAGTATGGCTGATGCGCATACCAGCTTTCTATACTCAAGATCACATGCACCTAAGCCTCAAGCTAGCTGCAATCTACTCCACCCTTTTCTCCAGGCTTTTTTCCCGCAGCAGCCTCCATGTGACGCCTCTGATGTCAGTCGTACATTTGTTCCCCATGTGGCAGGTTAATTCAGCCATCTGCACATCCTCTCACATTACCAAATTAAACAACAATGCAGCACTTAACACGAGCTAGCCCAGTCTCTGAAGCCTGATCTGCATGACCAACATTCTCCAAGAAAAGTGAGCCTGTAAATGAAGGACTATCGATCACAGATCACCATGCAGGCTCGCTGCAGGTATTTGGTCAGTCTCCACTAAGCTGGGAACACCAACATTCTCAGTGTGCCATGCATGCAGTGCTATACAGCTGCTAAGCAAACAAATGAAAGCATTTCTAACATTATAACTAAGCTGCATGCATTAGATGATCAGATATAGTGGCAGCAGCAGGGAGAAAAGGTAGTCAAAGCCAACGGACCCCCACACAATCCAGGTCAAAAAGGGTCACGAAAAGGGAAGAGAGCCGGTGGAAGCACAAGGAGCCAAACAGATGCCACACTTTTGCTTCTCCAATCGTTGTGTCATGCGATTCCACAAGCATGAAGTTGTTATTAGTACTTTCTTTCGTTTTAAATTATTAACATCATTGACTTTTAACATCAATTTTAACCATTCGTCTTATTAAAAAATTATTTCAATGCGTAAAATTATTAGTTATACTTTAAATTTTACTAATGATAAATCAAATAATAACAAAAATTTTCATATTTGAACAAATTTTTTGAATAAGACTGAGTGATCAAAGTTGATATTAAAAATCAATGGTGTTAATATTTTAAAACCGGAGAAAGTATACAGCAGCAGTGTTTCACCTCATGCAGCCCTCATTATATAGTAAGCCTCAGCTTCCCACTGCAACGGCGGCATCAACAGTATCAACTAGCTCTTTCTAGTTTTAGTGTTGGGCCCTTTTGAGTTGCATCGTGAGATCACCATGAAATAATGCTGTTATCTCACCTCCTTATGGCTTTTGTTTCCAACTGCAAATATCTGTAGCTGGGATCTCAGCAGCACATCATCAAATCTAGAGGACCAGCAGCAGGCCAGCAGTCTCCACAGCAAGAGCGAAGCCATGGAACCCATGGGCGGCGGCGGCTCCGACGTTCTGCACGGACAAAAAGGAGGCGAAGAAGCCAGCAGGAACGGCGCCCCGACGGCGTCGAGGGATTACCGGCGGGGGAACTGGACGCTGCAGGAAACCATGCTGCTGATCGAGGCCAAGAGGAAGGTGCACGAGGAGCGGCACCCGGGCGAGCAGGGCCTGGCGCGGTGGCGGTGGGTGGAGGACTACTGCTGGCGCGCCGGCTGCCAGCGCAGCCAGAACCAGTGCAACGACCGCTGGGACAACCTCATGCGGGACTACAAGAAGGTGCGCGCCTACGAGCGGGCAGCCGGCGACGGCGCGCCGAGCTACTGGGCGATGGGCAGGGCGGAGAGGAAGGGGAGTGGACTACCCAGCAACCTCCTCCGCGAGATATACGACGGCATGACAGAGGTAGTCGAGAGGAAGATGAGCAGGACGGGTTCAAGCGGCGTCGCCGGTGGTGCATTCTTGGCGGCGTCCTCCTCCGGCCTTTCCAACGTCCCTATGCAGGCTTCCCAGCTCGCGCAAGTCGTGCCCAGACCTCTGCCTCATCAGCCTCTAGGTACGGCTCGAACCCCTCTTTCTGGTGCGTCTCAAATCGTGAGCACAATTTCTTTTGCTGATGCATGGATGCATGATTGGTTTCTTGTGTTGTAAAAAGAACAATTGGCGCCCGGGCAAGGCCACGGCGTGCCGCATTACCGCAGTTTCGAGTCGCCAGAGAGGAAGAAGCGGCGTCCGTCACTGGAGTCACTGGACGAGCGGCCGCCAGAGAGCATCACGCCGGCCTCTGGCCCGCACTTCCATCACCAAGCAGAACATGAGCGCCGGGGCCGCGAGGACGACCGCAGCGACGAGAGCTCCGACGAAGAGGAGGAGGTCCTGGGAGGGGCTATCGGCCGGTGCGCTGCGATCCTGTCCGAGGCGCTGGACAGTCGGGAGGCCGCGGAGGAGCGGCGGCACCGGGAGTTGATGGTGGCGGAGGAGCGCCGCGGCCGCGCGGTGCAAGCGAGGCGGGAGGCCGGCGAGCAGAGTGTGGCCGAGCTGGCCGCCGCCGTGAACCAGCTCGCCGGCTCCATGCTGGCACTCGCCGACGCCAAGCACAAGGGCCCCGCTGCGCCCAAGTGAGACAAGATCCTCGCGCGACGGATCGGATCGGGCTACCCAGGCTAGCTACGCTAGCTACTCTACTCCTATGGAGTACTCAGTGAAGAGGCTGGGCTGGGCGGCTGCCCAATGATGACGCCGCCATGCGTGCAGCTTCTGCGCACGCGGCGGACCATCGAGTGAGCGTCGACCAGATCGAGATCACCTTGCGGCGGTATGCATGCTCGTCTCACCTCGTAGCTCGAGGTCGTCAGCGTCGCGTGGGCTGAGTCGAGTCTATACTCCAGACGCCTGAGCTTCTTGCATGGAGGCATGCGACGAGCCAGCGAGGGTTGGTTCTGATCATCGATCTAATCGAAGCTAACTGGTCTGGACTGTCGTTGTAGATGCACCGTAGGGGTGTAGAGGAACTGAGCAAAGCCTTTGCGACGGAGTAGCTCAATTTGGTTATGTTATGTTGTAAAAAAAATTTGTTTCAGATTTGATTAAATAGTCCTCGGTGGTAATCGAACATGACCGTGAGTTTTTTTTTTTTTTGAACCGTTTGATTGAAATCAAGCTGACCATGGATCATTTAGCAATTTGCTGGCTGGGTTTTGAAGTATTTTTTCTATCATTTTAAGAGTATTTTTTAATGATCAATACCGTTAAGATAGCTGGTAAATGATATACATTGTCTGATAATATTCGTCATTGACATAACATACTGGTATAGATGGAAATACATCTAAAATGTTGCATAGATGAAATTATTTCCATGATATAATATGCGTCCTCTTGTTTTTAATTGATGATGTCCTCTAGCTCAAACAATTTGTATAGTACTAAAAACAAGAAGACAGTATTTTGTACTCCTAACTAACAGTGCCGGAAAGAGATCGACAGGTTACACTCGTGAATCGGTCTGTTTACAGCAGTGATGATCGTTAGACATGCATTATGCCACGAGGCACACGTCCATGTGAAAGGCTGCGACTGTGATGCCGTATTGTCCCTCGAGGCACGCAACACAAGCAGTAGCAAGGGATCCCGATCCGGTGCGAACAAAATTTAAGGTACTGTAGCCTGTGAGGACAATACTTTGAATTAATACTGTATTGTTTCAGTTTTTTATTCAGCACTGTAATACAAATACTGTAGCACAGGTACTGTTCATGTATACTGTAGATGGTTAATTTCGGATCAAACGATTAGGGACGGATCTCAATTCACCGTACTGTTCATCCGGTGAATTTTCTCCTCCAATTCACGGGCCCCCTAAACCCTAAGCATGTTCCTGTTAATCCATGCTTCTGGTAATTCCACAGTGTAGGAACCATACTCCATCCTCCGGTTACTCGTTAGAGATAGAGCAATGTTACCATGAGCCACGTTTGATCGCGACAATTACGAATGCAAACACAAACTGAGAAGCGCGAACTTGTGAATTTATATGTCTGTAGCTCACAAAATACAGTATACTTTCAAGAAATATATAGGTTCCTACACACTGTATTTGAGCCATCCAAAAACGGTTAACTCTGTCATGAAGAAAGAACACCTCAGACCCAACTAAGACCTCATTTGGTAGAGAGATTATAGTGTTGCTTTTACAAATAATTATAATTTATGCTATAATCTCTACTAAACACAAAATCTACAATTGATTATATTTACAATTATCTATAATCACTTTTACATTTTATGCTAGTACTTATAAACAATAAATGGTACTCCAGTTTTTTTATCACTTATCTCTTTTCACCAACTATAATCCATACATGGACAAGCTGTTCTACAAAAAAATTGATATAGAAACTGATTATATATGCGGATAAATTAGATAAGTAATTTTTATAAATAATTCAAAGTATAAGTTTATTTTTATTAATCATAATCCCTACCAACAGTTCCTAAGAATCGCACATATCATGCATCAAGTTGAGCAATGAAAAGAGGTGCACGGTTTTGCTTTTCAGATTTGTTTAAGCCGATATGAACTTGTTGACACCTAAAAATCACAGGGTCACCGGAGTATCCAGTATGTTGCCGGAATGTCCGGTGAGCTCTCTCGTGTTTGGGCACTTGACCAACTAGAGTATCTGGCACGCTGTCATGAGGGTCCGGTGAGTCCTCTCGGATTCGAGCACTTGGCCCACTGGAGTATCTGCCACGCTGTCGGAGGGTCCAGTGAACCCTCTCGGGTTCGGATACTTGGCCCACCAGAGTATTCGACACTTAGCCGAAGGGTCTAGTAGGCCCTCTCGAGTTCCCGAAATTGCACGACAGAACCTTCGACGTCTTACTGGAGACTCCGATCACCGAAGTGTCCGGCACTTTATCGGAAAACTCCGATAATGCTTATTTAAGAAAGTTTTCAGAAGATTGATTCTAATTTCTTTTCTAACTCGTGGGATTTGTTGCCCTGCGGAATAAAACCATCCCACCTCTATAGAACAAAGGCCCATGGCCGGCTAAGGAGGATCCCAATTGAATCTAACATTTACCTTTACATTTTATTCTTCTTCAAACCTTAATCCTCTTACTCGACCTCTCGTGTTGTTCTTCCTTCGTCTCGGCAATGACCAAAGGCGATTTGGCTAGCCTGACCGAGCCCGGATCAACCCTAAGACGATCCTCCTCCGACGGGTCCCTCTCGAGGTGAGGTTGTCTAGGTGCTGTCCAAACTCGACATTGAAAAAGCGTCGGTATTCTCGCACATAGAATTGCGAGCGGTGTATTGGCTCAGACCCGATTTCGACGTCAACACACTTTTTGGCGACTCCGCTGGGAAACAAGTGATTTCGGTTGCACAAACCGAATCGTCGTTTTTCACCATGAACTCTGAGATCTCCACGACGAACATCATCATGCCGTCCTTGGAGGAGTTGCTCGAGGAGGCACACAAGGCGTTGCTAGAGTGCCGAAAGGCTTCCGAGGAGGCACGCAAGGTGCGAGAAGAGCGGGAGCTACAGGAGTACTTAGTGTGATTCAAGAAGGATCGTTAAGGCGCCATCTCTCAAGTGAAGGAGCCCGTTCTTTCGACCGTCGTCGACGACGCGGCCATGAGAGCTGCCAATGTAAAGATATCTTCACACTCTCCCATTACTTTTGAAGATCTTTCATATTATTTTGTCGATATGAAAAAGGTCTTGACGAACGATATGCAATACACGATCAAAAAACTTGTCTAAGTCTAAAAATTCTAGTATTGCATCATCTTCTCATGCTGCACATGTAAGCCCTACCACTAGTGCATCGGTGCCGACTACATTTAGTGTAGAACAACCCCCGTATGGCATACTGTTAAACTTATTTAGTGGATAAACTAGGGGCCTCTTTGGTAGAGCTCCCAGCTCCTAATTCTCTAGATTCACTCTTGATTCTTTTGTGAAATGATTCTATGGTTGAAAGTGATTCTCTTTGATTCTCTAGGATAAACTTCTAGAATTAGGACAGAGAATCACTTCACAGAATCAGGAGAAGCTACTTTTTTTAGCTCTCAGCCCCTTACTTCATTTCAGAGAATCACTTCACAGAATCAAACAAAAATCACTTCTTCTGAAAAATAGTGTTCGACAAAGCTTCCCAGATTCTAATTAAGAATTAGGAGCTGAGAGCTCTACCAAAAGGGCCCTAGTTTTCCATCGCATGTGCAAACAAACGCTTTGATAGTGTCTCCCACTAGCATAGAGCCAATCACTAGCATCCCCAATCCAGCCACGAGCCGATCGAATGAATTGGCTAATTTTATTCCTCCTTATCGTACCATCGCATATAGTACACCACCTATCCCACCAAACGGTACAGGTATCCCTCATGGCTCCATTCCCAATGAACTATTTAGTGTCGTGAAAACAAGTGTACACTCTCCACCATCTAGTACTTCTACTAAGCCGCCCATTGCCAACATACAGGAGTGTATGGCGTGCATTAAAGAGGACTTGAACAAATAATTTCGCGAAACTCTAGGGGTAGGCCTCAAGGGAAGAGACCGGATTTACCAAAAACCGTACCTCGCATATTTTGATTCGGTCTCATATCCCGTTGAATGGCGTGTTCCCGAATTTGTCAAATTCAATAGCGAAGATAGCAAAACCACTTAGAAATATGTTAGCCAATATGTAGCGCAACTAGGAGAAGCAGGTTTTAGTTAGGCTTTAAAAGTACGGTTATTTTCTTTATCACTAACCGGCATTGTTTTTTCATGGTTCTTGTCATTGTCCTCAGGTTTCATTTACACATGAGAATTTTTAGAGCGTAAATTTTATGATCATTTTTATTTCGAGGATAATGAGTTAAAGTTGTCACATTTGAAATCGGTTTGGCAAGGAAATATGAACCCGTCGTTGACTATCTTCGGTGGTTTAGAAATATTAAAAACCGATGCTTTAACTTGACAATTTCTGAAAAAGATTTAGCCGACCTAGCTTTTAGTGGTTTGGGGTCGCATCTTAGGGAAAAGTTGGAGAGGATTCACTCACCTTCAGCAAAGGGCTTCGGCCCAAGAAAGACGTAGCAAAGAAATAAAATATGACTATAAGACCCGCCACACTATACACATCGTGAAATGTGATTCGGATAGCTCCGATGATAATTCCAATGATATTCTAGCTACCGAGTTTGTTTGGCCCTTTAAGGCCAAATCATTCGCTTGCAATTCACTCAAACCGGTTCATAAGAATCGGAAAGACGATATGAAGTACACCTTCGATGTAGCTAACTGTGAAAAATATTCGATAAATTGCATAACGGTGGATATATATTAAGATTGCATATACTTTGCCTCTAGCAGATGAGGTTAAGCATAGAACATATTGTAAATGGCATAACTCTTATCCTCATGCTACTAAAGATTGCAATGTTTTCGTCGACAGATCCAACCGGCCCTTAATGAGGGACGATTGAGTCTTAAAGAGATGCAGATCGACAAGCACCCCTTCTCCGTCAACACTCTAAAGCTCAACCACAAGGTGTTGATTCGGCCTCATCAAGCCGATACAACCAAGGGGAAGAACGTGATCATCGGGAAGAAGAAGCCTATTTCTTCGAGTGAGAAAGAGGCCTCTAGGAAGGTGGTTCTCGAGAAATTCCCCGATGTCAAGAGTCTCTCAGAGTCACCATCCAAGACTCTAGACTCAGGGGGGAGCTCCACAGCCAAGATGATAAAGCCGAAGAATCCGGAGGTGGGCAAGTGGAAGATAAACCAAGACAAGGTACGGAATGAAAGATGGGGCTCAAAAACGCCTTCGACCGTCTCATGACTAAATATAAGAAACAAAAGACCGATTTGAACAATCAGTCTATAAAGCGGCCAAGATCACCACCAAGGGGAGGCAGTCCACCTAAAAAAAAGATGAGGAAAACCGCGGATGTTCGTGGGCCTCCTCCTCTTCCTTCACATGGATTCGGAGTGCCACCTTCATGGTTTCATCCTATGCCTTTCCCGCCATTCTCAGTGTGGCATCCATCCATGAGGCCATGGATATCGGTGCCACCGATGCCCATACCACCTATGCCCGTTCCACCGATGCCATACCCACTATTTCATTCCAGGTGAAACAGACTGAGGGAAGATGTCTTCACAAGGCTCTCCGGCCCTATTTCGAATCGGACGGAGTCTCAACCGATCAAGGCTCAAGGGGTGCTCCACCACCGCACCTAAGCAGGAGTGGCGCCCAAAGCAAGGTAATAAACCTGCCCCATCTACTTTTGTTCACCAAGAGAGCGCACTCGAAAGTGTCGTGAAAATCAGCACAATCGATGTCAAAATCGGAGGAGTCTTCAGGGACCGATCACTTTGTATGGTCTGGTCGAAAAGGCCTCCCATGATCCTGAGGCTAGAAGCAGCAAGAGCTCATCAAAATACACATAACTGAGGTGGTGTCCACCTGGCATGACCCACACTCAAAAGAGGAAGCTACAAAAGCTGCGCCTCCAGAAGATGCGAGAGGAGGAGGCAAAGAAGAAGAGGGATGAGGTTTTCAATAAGATCAAGACGATGGCCCCTTAAGGTAAGCAGTGGAGAGTAAAGGAGCCCGAGGCTCCTACTCCACCGGTCACGGAGGAGGCGGAGGCTCCTCCGAAACTACTTAGTTTGGCCGACGCTGTCTTAGGAGAAGACTCTACAGCGCCTTCGCCCACGAGAGATGTCGATATGTTCAAGTTCGATGACGACGACCTCTTGGACTACGAGCCTACACTGCCTTGGGAAGGTATGGTAACATCATTTGCTTATCCCTTTCCGATTATTCGCTTGTAGAGGAAGAAGTTATGGCACAATTCGACTTTGGGCCGAAAAGTGCTATCTTCGAGAAGTCCAAGGAATCGGAGAACCATTTAAAACCCCTCTATGTGAAAAGTCATATCAATGTCACACCAATTTCTCATATGCTTGCAGATAGCGGTGCTATTGTTAATCTAATGCCATACTCTTTGTTTAAGAAGATAGATAAGGTCGATGACGAGCTCATCCGGACCAACATAACTTTGAACGGTGTGGGAGGAGAAGACCCTATCGAGGCTAAAGGGGTCGCTTCTATAGAGCTCACTGTTGGGAGCAAAACCATGGCTACTGCTTTCTTTGTTGCCAATGTGCGCAGTAGTTATAGCTTGATCGTAAGACGTGATTACATTCATATCAATAGATGTGTCCCCTCTACATTGTATCAAGGGTTGGTGATGATCTAGAGGTTATTTATACGGATGCATCGGCTTGTGTTGCTATAGCCGAATCATCTTCTTTGCCGCATGACACTGTCAAGTGCTTGACTGGTTTAGACTTGACGGATTATGATTTTCTTAGTGTGACTAGAGATGGTTTTGTACCGGTCAATGTAAAGCCGATGAAAAATCAACTCAACCACATAATGTGATTTAATGGAGCCTAATCTTGATTGGTTGCAAAAGAGAGTGGAATACTATCAGTCCAACACAAACGATATTTGCGAAGCTATAGAGAAAATAGAAGACATGGATCAGTTAGGACAAAGATTCACATCGGCCGATCCTCTTGAGGAGGTGAATCTTGGCAGTGATGATAATCTGAGGCCAACTTATATAAACAAAAATCTGAAAGCCGATTATAAAGTGAAGCTAATCGGCTTACTAAAAGAATATATATACTGTTTTGCATGGTCTTATAATAAAATACTCGAGTTGAGCCGTGATAGTTGAGTATCGGCTTCCAATAAAATCTGATTTTAGACCCTTTAAACAACCGATGAGAAGATTCAACTCGAATATGCATGCTCGGATTAAAGAGAAAATTAACCGATCACTTGATACGAAATTTATAAAACCTTGTAGGTATGCGGAGTGGATATCCAACATCGTGTCGTGAAAAAGAAGAACACCGATAAGATTAGAGTTTGCATTAATTTTAAAAATTTGAATAGAGCCACTCTTAAAGATAAGTATCCTATGCCCATAGCCGATATGTTGATTAATGATGCTTTCGGTCATAGAGTTATTAATTTTTTTATGGTAATGCGAGATACAACCAAATCTTCATGGCCGAAGAGGATATGTCTAAAATTGTTTTTAGATGTCTCGATTTTGTAAAATTGTTTGAGTGGGTCATCATGACTTTTGGGTTAAAGAATGTAGGTGTCACATATCAAAGAGCCATGAACTTTATCTTTCATGATTTGTTTGGTGTCATTATAGAGGTTTACATAGATGATGTGGTGATAAAATCGGCCGCTTTGGATTCCTACTTGACCGATTTGCAACTCGCTTTGGATCGAATGCGTCATTTCGGTTTGAAAATAAATCCACTCAAATATACTTTTGGTGTATCGGTTAGAAAGTTTTTAGGCTTCATAATTTATGAAAAGGGCATAGAGGTAGATTCTTAGAAGATAGAAGCAATTAGAAATGTGCATATGCCTAGATTTAAGAGAGAGTTGCAAAGCTTCTTAGGAAAAGTGAATTACTTGAGGCGATTCATTTCCAACTTGTCAAAAAAGATTAATGCATTTACTCCTATTCTTTGGCTAGAGAATGAATCTGAATTCACTTGGGGGGCAAAACAACGAGAAGCATTTGAGAGGATCAAAAAATACTTGTCTTCACCGTCGGTTCTTAGGCGCCAAAGGGGGAGTCCCTTTTCATCTTTACATAGCGGCGGAAGATGATGTAATTGGTGCTGTTTTGACGCAAGAAGCCGAAGAGAAAGAGTACGTGATCATCTATGTGAGCCGACGGTTGGTGGATGCGGAAACAATTTACACTTTTATCGAAAAATTGTGATTTTCTTTGTATCATGCTTGCATCAAGTTGAGACATTATTTGCTATCTAGCACTTGTGTTATTGCTTGTCAAACAGATGTTATTAAGCATATGTTGTATAGGCCAATTTTTAGTGGTAGGCTTGGTAAATGGGCTTATGCATTGATTGAATATGATTTGGCTTATGAATCGTTGAAATCCATGAGAGGCCAAATTGTTACCAATTTTATTGTTGAACATCAGATTGATTTAAAGCATGATTTAGATGTTACTTATGCTACTTTCAACCCTTAGAAGTTATATTTTGATGGATCGGTTTGTAAAGAGGGTCAATGTGTTGGTGTGATTTTAGTATCTCCTCATGATACACACTTTGAATTCTCAAAATGATTAGAGTATGATTGCACCAATAATTAAGCCGAATATGAAGCGTTGTTGTTCGGTTTGGAGATGTTGAAATCTATGGGGGTTAAGCATGTAGAAGCTTTCGATGATTCGTTGTTAGTAGTGCAACATATTTCTAAAAATTTTTAATGCTTAGACAGATCATTGAATGCTATCTTAGACAAATGCCTAGATATCATCAGAAAGATGGATGAGTTCAATATACATCATGTGTCTAGGATAGAAAAAAGTAAAGCCAATGAGTTGACTCAACAAGCATTGGGTTACAATGTTAGCAAAGGTAGATTTTTAGTCAATAAAAAACCGATACTTGAGGTGTTGGAACTAGACCATTCGGATGCTAGCGCGTCAAACCGTGATAGCGCCGAAAAGCTTGATTGAAGGTCACCCATAGTTTCATATATCCATAGTACAACCCAAAGTGTGGATAGAAAAGTTCGGCATGGAGCTTTCAAATATACGTTGATTGATGGTGACTTATACCGTCGAACGGAAGATAACTTACTCTTGAAATGTTTGGGTGATGACGAGGCTAGAGTAGCTATAGGAGAAGTTTATGAGGGCATTTGTGGCACGCATCAATCAGCTCCAAAAATAAAATGGTTGTTAAGGAGAGCTGGGTTCTATTGGCCAACCATGATTGCCATTGCTACCGTTACTACAAAGGATGCGAAGAGTGTCAAAGATTTGAAAACATTCAATTGGCACGCGCAGCCATGATGAACCCCATTATAAAATCATAGCTATTTCGAGGATGAGGATTGAACTTCATAGGGCAAATGGATCGAAGCAGTGGCCATAAAGAACATGACGCACAAAGAGGTAATTGAGTTCCTTACCGATCATATTATTCATAGATTCGACATACCTCAAACTTTGACTATCGACCAAAGTACTGCCTTTATGTCCAGTAGAGTTTGTCGAATCTTACAAGATTAGGATACTCAATTCATCTCCATATTATGCTCAGACTAAGGGTCAGACTGAGTCTAGTAATAAAACATTAATCAAACTCATTAAGAAAAAGATAAAAGACCATCCTAAGAGGTGGTATGAAGTCCTATCGGAGGCTTTATGGGCTCATCGAATATCTAGGCATAGAGCAATAAAGGTAACACCCTATGAACTCGTATATAGACAAGAGACCATTTTACTCGTCGAGGTAAATCTGGGAGCTCTAAGATTAGCTAAACAAAATGATGTATCCACCGATGAGTATAGAACATTAATATTAGACAATGTTGTTAAAGTCACCGATAAACATTTAAGTGTCTTGAAGAAAATTGAGAAAGATAAAGCGCGAGTTGCTAGGGCCTACAATAAAAAGGTGAAAGCCAAAACTTTTCAGATGGACAAATTGGTTTGAAAAACTATTTCGCCCATATGCTCAAGAAACAACAAGTTCAGAAAATAGTCTCCTAGTTGAGAAGGTCCATATAGAGTAGTAAAAATTATTGCTCGAAAATGTATACATGTTGGAGGATGTTCGAGGGGAATCATTACTTAGAGCCCTTAACGGCCGATATTTGAAAGAGTATCATCCAAGTGTATGGCAAGAAGCGTAAAAGAAAATGGCTGATGTGAAGAATATCGTTGCCAAAGTTGATACAATGACCGATGAGTTAAGATAACCATCGCCTTTAAAGGTTTTTGAGTGCTTAAATGTTTTATGGTATAGAAACTTTACAAAAAAATAAGGGCATATGTTGACGCTCAAAAATCATAGGGCCACCGGAGTATTCGGCACGTTGTAGGAGTGTCGGTGAGCTCTCTCGGGTTCACGCACTTAACCCACCGAAGTATCTGATACGTTGCCGGAGGGTCCGGTGAGCGCTCTTAAGTTTACGCACTTGGCCCATAGGAGTATCCGGCACTTTGTCGAAGGGTTCGGTAGGCCCTCTTAGGTTTTCGAAATTGCACGACAGAACGTTCGACGTCTTAACAGAGACTTCGGTCACCGAAGTGTCCAGCACTTTACCAGAGACTTCGGTAGTTCCGATTTAAAAAAGTTTTCAGTAGATTGATTCTAATTTTTTTCTTAACTCGTGAGATTAATTGCTCTGCGTGATAAGACTATCTCACCTCTATAAAACAGAGACCTGTGGCGGTTTAAGAAAGATCTCAATCGAACCTATCATTTGCTTTTACATTTCATTTTTCTTTAAACCTTAATCTCTTTACTCGACCCCTTTCTTCCTTCATCTCGTCGACGATCGACGATGATCTCGGCTGGTTGACTGAGCCCGAATCAATCTTAAAACGATCCTCATTCGACGGATAACTTTTGAAGCGGGATTGTCTATGTGCTGTTCAAATCTGACGTTGAAGAAGTATCAAGGTTCTTGCACATAAACATGTGAGAGCGATGTATTAACTGGACCCAATTTCTACGTCAACAGACCTCATCGAGTGCATGCACGGCTGAAAAGAAGCATCACCTCACTCATTCCAACTTTAGGAGCAGCCGTGGCCGTGCCAAGGGAAAGAGACCAAAGCAACGGGTTCACCTCACCGGCGAGTGTCAGAGCTCACACTGC
>BCLH01002468.1:0-48816 GCA_001602315.1 Zoysia pacifica | reverse complement strand
ACCACTCGGCCGCCGTACCGTACGTGTGACGTTTCGTTCACGTCGCCGTCGTTGAATCGCTTGCGTCGCGACGTGCATCGATCCCTGCTTGTTGCCTAACGGACGGACGCTGCGTTGCAACTTGCGATCTGTCAGTCACGGAACTTTTCCCACGGAACGCAACATGCAGCAGACTCATCTTTTTGACCCCGAGCTCATATAGCTGCCCGTCAAGCAAGCTGGACTGGAGCCGTGCGCAGATGGACGGTTCTCACTCAGCAGATTCCATGTGTATTGTTCATGCATCACCACTATTTCTAATGTAGTTCAGGCGCGCTTCTCCTGCCGTTGTCTACTACTCCTACCTGATAGCTTCCGTGCACATTCATCTCCTATCGAGAAGATACACATGGCCGGTACGTACCCATCCTCCTGGCGTATGTACGTGGTCGGTGCGCGTCGTCGTCGTCGACGGATGGCGCGGCGCAAGGAGACGTGCACGGACCACGCAAGGACGATCGATGCTTTCCAGACAGTGGAGGACCCGATCGATCGAGGTGATCAGATGTTTACAGGCGATAGTGAATCGTTCGCTAGGGAACAAGAACTCGATATCAGCTGGACGCGATGATGATGGTGCTGTGCGTAATGTTCCAAATTAGCGGATGGGCACCGTGTCATTTTCTGTTTGAATACATTTGGTTTTTTGCCTCGGAATGTTTGTGCCCCGAGATATAGAGAATCAGTGTGCAGCATCCTGTACCCCCCCCCCCCCCCCGGGTTCTCGTCACAAAGACAAAAGTCACTGTTGTCGTCGATACCAACAGTGTAGTATACTAGTAGACTAAAGATTGTACAGTACTCTAGCCTGTTTCCGAGCCATGCATGCGATCACGGGTCATGAATCTTTGAACAGTGCCGCAGCAGCTAGCCGCGCACCCACGGTATCGGGCGGTACACGCACGATCCGATCGGGGACCGTCTCTGACTGTTCCCCCCACGATCCTGGGCCATGGTATTCGTCCGGCTGCTGCCGCTGCCACAAGGCGCTTGCACAGAAAAGTGAAAGCTATCCACGCCAATAGAAGACGAAGCAAGCAGTAGTACTGTACCAGCGCTAGCATATTACTGCCTCCACCAAACGACGGGTGTGGTGAAACAGCACGAACCATGCGCCGCGGTCCACGCGGCGTGGATACTAGCATATGTTCCCCCTGCGAACTCGATGAAGACGCCTGCATGGGTGTGGGGCTATGGCAGGTTGGCATCGATGGCAGCTGCTCCTCCTGCTCAAAAAGCCGTCGTGGGGATCTGCAGCAACCAAGCCAACTTGGTCGATCGCTCAGAGCTTGATTGGTATTGGTAGTAGCCCGCGTATGCGTGCGACCTTTATAGTCCTCTGCTGTCTGGACGTATACTACCGACGACGCACTCTTCAATCCGTGTGGGGAATCCTGCATGCAGCGTCGTCGATCTTGCAGTTGCAGGCTTGCAGCTGCGCGCGGTAGCAGGGCCATGCCTCTCTGTTCACGCTTCAGCCGTGCCATGCATGCCTTTCCACGACTCCTGCGCTGATGAAGAACACAAGCAGCAATCAACAGAGGACGGAACCGCGGCCAGCGGCCAGCGGCCAGCGCCCAGCGCCCAGCGTAGGGTCATCGTGGATCAAGCGCAGGGCCCGGTGGATCATGGATGGCGCAGTTGCTGCCGCTCCTTGTTGGCGCATCGCGTTACCACTATTTGTAACAGTACCGGTTCTCCGGTCTTTGTCTAGCTAGCAAGCTTCCGTGCGAATTCTCCGCCGTCGAGATCGTAGATACACGTTCGAAATTTCAAGCATCACAGCTTCAAAAGATAGTCACTGAATTTACGTGCAGCACCCTCCAGATGTCAGCGTCGCGCGAGAATTACTCTTGAGGCGTGGCCCGGTACCCGTCGCGGTTCTCGCCGTCGTCGGCGGACTACTGTTATACGCGGCCGGCCCGTCGTCGGCGTGCGGCCCTCGCTGCACATGCCACTGGTCCCCGCGATTGCGATCCTATCGGTGCCGGTGCCACCCACGTCACACATGAGACCTTATTATCATCGGCGCGCCGCGCGCGGGCGCCACAACGTGCACAATCTAGGCCCGAGACTGTAGAGCGGGGAGAGGGCCATATCACGGTGGGGATCGACGAGTCAACCTCCTGCTCGATCGATCGTCTAGCTGCTGGCGCTGCACAGCAGCCGCCACAGCTGTTGGATAGTTAAAGTTCTGTCGTCAAAGATGCATGTGCCGCGGACCCATCGCCGGCTGTATATGTGCAGCCGCCACAGCTGTTGGATAGTTAAAGTTCTGTCGTCAAAGATGCATGTGCCGCGGACCGATCGCCGGCTGTATATGGAACGTGAGAAACAAAAGAATATCCGCGCCACCGTCGACAGGCCAGCTCCTCCAGTCGCCCAGCACGGCGAGGGTGAGAGGCTGAGGACGCGCAGTCGTGTTGCGTCGAGGCGCGGGCCGCGGACGCAAACGACGACGCCGCGTCCAGGTACAGAGCTACGGCTTCGTCACGCAAGCAAGGCGCGCGTGTGGCGGCGGGGGAGGCGTGCGTGATGCTGCTCCCGCGTAGTAGGCACCTATGCCGGTCCATGCACGCGCAGTTGGCAAGGGTTCGATCGATCGATGTGTAGTGTAACAGAGCCGCGTTCTGGAACGCAAGAGATTCTACAGGCACATAATTGACAACAGGCAAATCAACTGTGACCGGTTGGCAAGGGTTCAATGTGTATTCAAGCTGACTAATAGGATTCTTTCGTAGAAAGATTGGCAAGAAATTCTAGATCTATCTCAATCTATCCTTCAGGTGTTATCAGAGTTCTGAAGAATGGCTCCAAACTTATCGCCATGTACCGCTGTTCCAAGTGGTTATTCCAAAATTGCTGACAGTAGCAACACAATTATTGCAAGATACGCCAAACATTGAGATGCATGCGCACCGCCTCAGCAGTACTCCTCCATTTGTTTGCAATCCTTGAGCTAGACGACGACTTCACAGTTCCCTGAATCATGCGTCGCGGCCCGCAGGTACCAGCAATGTAACAGTAACCCAACACATGGTGCGTTCAGAGATTCAGATCGAGACGGCAACATGCAGAGAGCATGGTGGTGGTGGTGTCAGGTGAGCCACTGGTAGACTGCACGGCGCTAGGTTCCCACCGGTGCCTTCGAAGATCCGTCACCGGAAAATCCGCGTGATCGGCAGGGAAGAACACAGACCGACGCCTGTCTGTACTTCGCCTTCCCGGGGTACGGAAGATAAAATACAGTTGCGGATATAGTACTAGTATCCGGCCAGACGACTTTAAAAAAATGCAGTTAATGTCAACTGTCAGGTGGCATAAAAATACTGTAATTGGTTCTCCAGCCCACATGGATAACCATTTCATAACACAGTAGTAGGACAATCATATTTGTACTGTAAATGAGCAGTTTAGCCTGTCTAATTTTTGCCATGATCCGTATTAATAATTGTCTTTTACTGCCTCTACAAGTAGCACTACTGTTACTTGATCATCTATAGGCACTGTTCAGTGCATTCGTATGATTAGCAACCTGCTGTTACTGAAACGAGTGATGATTTGTTCTACTGTATAGACCACCACCATGCAGTGCTCTCGCAGTGGTACCGGTGTCCTGTACCGCTAGAAGGGCGCATGCTCAGTGGATCACACAGTACTCTTTCCTGCACGCTAGCAGATGACAGAATTGTGAGCTGAATAGTAATCCACTACTCTATCGCGTTACGACAGCGACTTGATGACGCTAATAATCCACCAGTCCGTTCCGTTCTCATTGCACCCATCGTCGCCATCGATGTTCATCAGACGCCGGCGAGTAGTGTCAATGGCGTGCCTTGAAGTTCGCATGGCTGCTGTCATGAAACACGCCGTGCGAGATTTCGGTAGCTACAGTAGCGGTGCATGCTTCACGCGCGATAGATCACGATGTAACGATGTTGTCATGGCGTTGAGGACTCGCTGTGGATGATGTCGCCGAGACATTAAAAACAACTCCGGCACTTTCACGCAGTTTAGATGAGCAGTAGTACAATGCTTTAAGATATCAGAAAACTGAACCGCTAACTGAATATCAAGATGTCAGAAAACGTGTAACTGATTTGCATTAAAATTTCCGCTTTTTACAAAGTTGTGTGCGGAGAATTATCGGCGTTCTTACCACCGACGGCACAGTACGAGATACGATGGAGATGATGGTGTGCTTTTATATTCGATGTGCCTTAGTCTACGGAAGACTCAAGAGAGTTTTTTATCTGGTTCGGGACCACCTCAAACAGTGTAATACCCTACGTCCAGATGATAGTTTATGTCGATAGAAGAGTACAAAAGGTTAGACTTTCTCTTAAAAAAAGATCCGACGCTTAGATCGTGGGGTTGCTCGCACGTAAACGGTTACACGTGAGATCTCTAGGTTTCGATCTATCTCTTTCTGTATTCGTCGTCTCTCTATCGCTCCCCGGACCTCCTTTATATAGGGCGGTCCGAGGTTACAAAATAGCAGGCGCTACGCAGTTTTACTGTCTCGCTGGTAAGCAGGTTCTCCACAGGCGTCGTCATCATTCATTACGGCCATGCGGAGCCGTGGCCCGTCGCGTCGCACATCACGGCGAGCACTGTACCGTCAGTCCGGCACTGTAGCGTCAGTTCGGTTCTGTAGCGTCAGTCACAATGCCGCTGTGTCTTGTCCGTTGACTACCGCGTCCCGTCTGGTACTGTAGCTTCAGCTGGAGTGCCGTCGGGGTGAACCTGTCCCATCCCGTCAAAACAGTTGACAGTTGACCATCAAAATAAATACGACATAACACCGTACCTACCCTAAGAGTCGGTTCTCGAAAGTCGGCCTTCGGAGGTCGACGTCATTGTGCGTCTCAGCGCGGCTAAAACTTAGCTTTCGTAGATCGTCGCCTCGAAAGTCGAACCGCGCGTTCATACGCCGTCATCCAGACTCTAAAACCCTTCGACTCTAAAACCCTTCAAAGTCTTGGTCCACGTGTAGGAGTACAGATCATCAAATGTCCGGATACATGATCTTACGAGAATCTTATAGATTGTCTATACAAAAGCTGAAACATACAAATATAAAATCTCTACGTGAAACAAACAGGACCTAAGCTGCCTTGTTTGGCATTTGCAGACGCTGGCAACTTGGACTCCTGTATCCTTGAGAATGCATTGCATAATTAATAATTTCTCAACATTTTACAAGGTTTCTGCAGAAGCCTTTACTGGTTTGCCAATTTTCCGTTTAGAGCTTTTGTTGCATCCTGCTCGATGGAAGTCCTCTGTTCACTCCCAGAGCAGCGTTACTGAATCAGAGACTTGAGAGTTTCTTCCTGAACTTCGGAGGCAACGATGTTCACTGCTCTTGAATAATCTGAAAACATGGGATGGATTATCCAGACAGATTGGCAGAGCCCTCGCTCGCCAAATCCTTATTGTATTTGTACACCTGTAGATCAACAGAAACCTCTTTCTTCCAATCTTCTCCGAAAGAATTCCGGTAAACCAGTTCCCTGAAGACGAGCTCGTGATTAATCCACTTCCACAAGCAGCAGTGCGTCGTTTAGACGCCCGAGCTGCTAATATTCGGCAGAGTGAGTCTTGACAGGAAAGTAGTTATCCGGTCACCGCCTCAGCGGTCCAATGAATCCATAACATGCCTGCTGAGAAAATTATGTACCGACGATGCCTGCTGCAAGAAGCATGATTGTTCCTCCCGTAACGCTTCGCCTGTATTCTGTTTCTGCCGGTCCGTTAGACCGAACTGACGCATGACTCCGGTGGCATGAATCTTGTCCAGGTAAAATATGAGCTGTTTTGCGGGCGTCGGTCGCCCTTCTACCAGGCTACCAGCTGAATTTCCTTTCCGAAACGCAGTTCCGCAGCTCATCTTTTGCGATACAAGTGCTGACATGCCATGGCATGAATGGCTTCCGTAACTGTACGGACGAGGTAGGCTTCAAGGTAGCAGGACTTGTAGCGAGGCGTTCTTGGCGGCGGCGCAGACGGGGCACGCATCCACGGCGGCCTCACAAACGCGGCACAGGCACAGGTGCCGGCAGGGGAGCAGCAGCACGCACGCCTCGCCGCCGCCGCACGCCCTGCACGCTGTTTTCGCGGCCCTGGACCTCGACGCGGCGTCGTCAGGTGTCTCGAAGCAGCAGGACCGCGCGTCCTCGGCCTCGCCCTCTCCGACGGCGACGGCGGCTGCCGCGGTCGCGCATGGCGATTGCAGGAGCTGGTCGAGGGTGGCGCGGAGGCCGGCGGCGACGGCCTCGTGGCTCCTGGCGACGCCCATCCACGCCTGGCACTCCGCGGCCGTCTGCCGGACCTTGTCCTCCAGCTCCGCGTTGCGGCGGAGCGCTCGCTCCAGCTCGGCCTCCAACGCGCGCAGCCGCCCCGAGAAGGCGCGCTCTGCGGCGGCAAGCAGCGCCCGGGCGTGCCGTCGCCGCGCCCCCTCAAGGCCCGCGCGCATCCTCTCGCTCTGCGGAACACCACGAATCAGACGGCCGTTCCATTTCCACAAAACCAATTCACAGGTTGCTTCTTCCAGCCAATCGCAGGGTAGACACATACCTCCAGTCTGATGAGCGCGTCGATCTCGGCTCCCTGGTTGTACAGCGGCGACAGGAGGCCGCGGCCACGGGAACCGCCGCCCGGGACACTGGCCGCACTCCCGGTTGTCGACGCCAGTGCTCCGCACGGCGCGTCATCCCCGACAGGCACTTGTTGCACCGTAAAACACCCCGAGGGCGGCAGAGGCACGCGCTGATGATCTTCGAACAAGAAACCATCCCCGGCGGCGGCCACGCGCGCCCGCTTCCTCGGCTCGAAACCGCGGTTCCACGTCAGGTCGCTGCGCGGGAAGTCACGGAGCAGCGTTGTGTCCACCGTCGTCCCCGCTGCAGCCTCCGGCGCGCACCCGGTGAACTCGTCCAGGAACACCGAGCCCCCCAACGCGGCGTCGTCCGTGACCCGGAACGCGCGGGAGAGGTGCCGCGCCTGCACGGCCATGGCCGGCGCCGCGGGTAAGGCGAGGAAGGAAGAGAGTGATGGTGTGGGTAGGAAGCGTAGCGGGAATAATGGACGGGCGGTTAAGTTAACCGACGGGCAATGGCGCCGTTATATATACGCGGCTTGGTTGGGAAAAGCCATGACCATGTCCACGGGGCAACAAAAAATTTATGCTACCGGTGAAAAAAAAAATTATACCACTTTTTGCATGTCTATCACACAGAGACTTTCTCTGTTTAAAAATATAAATATTGTTATACTTTATACTGCAAAACAAAAATAAGATGAAATAATTTTGCTACACACAACGTTTCACTCTGAATTATAATACTACTCACAATATCTAAAACTTATCTTTTTTACGTACGTAGCAAACATACAGATATGGAGCCATAAAATATTTGTAGCATTAGTGTCATATAATTATTTTTCGTATCACGACGCCACCGGTTTAAGCATCCTGAGGGTCTGTCTGGCTCAAATAATAATAATATAATTTTAATCAAAAAATTAGATTTTAGTAGGAGTACTTAAGACATTTGCAGAATTATCGACATTCGATCCTCGAATAACTGATTGCCATCTTGTCGGATGGCGCCCGTTAGTTGGTTTGGAAAGACATCGTACCAGCGCATGCATGTGCCCACATGTACTGCTATGGTGGATCTGGTTTAGTAACACAAAGGGTACGAAACTACGAACGGTGCATGTTCCGAATATCCAACGGGCAGTGTACGAATCGCGATTAAATTCACCACCAGTCATCGTGCGCACCATGCAGGCCAACAGCCAACTGATTATTAGCGCGCTGATCAGCGCATCCAACCGAGCGGACACGTCCACGCACAAAGCACTACCAAGTTCCGTACTCCCAGCTTGCTTGCTGCGGCGTTCGCACAGACGCCACGTCGCCACACAGCGCCCAGCCTGCTCTGTGCGGTTCGACTGCGTGGCATTGAACACGATCACGTGTACGCGGTAAAGCCGGAGGTCCCGGCCAGCCGTGTCGGTGGCACCGGCAGCAACGCCCCTCACCCTGCGCTCGATGGCTACAGGAGCCAAGCCAGGCAGCCAGCCTTGCCGTATCTTTCGCCACCGCACTGCACGGCAGGCCGTCCCCGTCCTCTGCTGCGTGGTCGTCATCAGCCGGCGTCGCGGAATGGCATGCATGGCACGGCGGAAGCGTAAGCAGAGAGGCATGGCGCGCCCTGCTACCGCGCGCAGCTGCATGCGACTGCCATGCAAGATCGACGACGCTGCATGCAGGTGCCCCCACACGGATTGATGAGTGAGTCGACGATAGCATCCGTCCAACCAACAGAGGAATTGCTATACATGCGGCCCTCAGTGATCGATCAAGTTGGCTTGGTCGCTGCAGATCTACTTCCCCGACGGCTTTTTGAGCAGGATCAGCAGCTGCCATCGATGCCAACCTGCCATTGCCCTGCCCACACCCATGCACGAATCTGGTCTGAGTTCGCAGGCGGAACATATGCCATCCACGCCGCACGGCGCATGCGTTCAGTATATGCTAGTGCCGGTACAGTACCACTGCTTGCTTCGTCTTCTATTGGCGTGGATAGCTTTCACTTTTCTGTGCAAGCGCCTTGCGGCAGCAGCGGCGGCAGCCGGACGAATACGATGGCCCAGGATCGTGGGGGGAATAGTAAGAGACGGCATGTACCGCGCGGTCCAGTAGGTGCGTGGTTACTGCTGCAACTGTTCAACTTTCATGACCCGTGCTGCTGTGCATCGCATGCATGGCTCGGAAACAGGCTACTGTGCTGTACTGTAGTCCGGGAAACAAGCTCGAGTCCAGTATACTGCGCTGGTATCGACGACAACAGTGGCGTTTGTCCTTGTGACGGGAACGAAAATATACGGGCTGTGCCTGTACAGGGTGCTTCACTGTGATGCAGTGGATTTTATGCAACAGTTGGTGGCTTCAAACAGTACGGGAATCTTGCAAAACGTTCGATTTCTTAAGACAATGACCTCATTCATAATTTTTTCCTACTACTATAATACAAAGAGGCCTTTCACGGAGAACAAACATTCCGATGCAAAAAAAAAAAAACGTATTGAAGCAGAAAATGACACGGTGCCCATCCGTTTTGGAACGTTACGCACTGCAGTATAAGCATCGCGCGTCCCGATATTGAGTTCTTGTTCCGTAGCGATTCGCTATCGCCCGTAAACGTCTGGCCTCGATCGGTCCTCCACTGTCCGCGAGTGCACCTTCCTTGCTGGCCCGTGCACATCTCCTTGGGGAGAAGGACGAGGTTTTTAGAGCTTCTGTGATGCTAGTAGAAACTTCAATCGTGTATCTTCTCGACACCGGTCCGGATGAATCTGCATTGTGCACGGAAGCTAGCTAATACTCCAGCTGCTAGACAAAGACAGGAAAAAAATAGAACGTCCATCTGCGCGTGGCTCCAGCGATTGCTTGCTTGATGGGCGGCTACATGAGCTCGGGTTCAAAAAGATGAGACGTCGGAGATAGAATCGATCGGCGAGTCTGCTTCTTGTTGCGTTTTCGTGGGGAACGGTGCGTGCGTCACCGTGACCACCCGCAAGTTGCAACACAGCGTCCGTCCGTGAGCCAACAAGCAGGGATCTATCGATCAATGCACGTCGCGATGCGAGCGATTCAACGATGGCGACGTCAACAAAACGCCACACGCGCGGCGGCCGAGTGGTGGTGGGTACTGGGGTCTAGCTAGCCTGACAGCACCAGTGCCGTGCCGGGCCGGCCAGGCGTCGTGGGGCGACGAGCGACGCGCGCGGCCAAACATGCACGGGCGCACGACGGTGCCCCTGCCGGTCGTGTATCAGCTATTCAGCTGCGCGTGGCAGCCTTCTGTACGTCATGACCCAGCGACCGGCGAACTATAGCCGACCCGGACGAATTAGAATGGCAACACAAGTCGCTACCGTGTCCGGGCCAAGATTAGAGTGGCACCGGTTTTCCACGGACAAGACCCGGAGACGTCGGCAGTTGCGAGCGTATTATCCTTGGTCATCTCCTGTTAATTAACCCCAGTCCATGTACCTTGCGGTGCACCGTGCGTTGACGGTGACCCTGATGTTTACCAGTAGTCCGGTCTAAAGTGATGGGTGGCAGTGCGTAGAAAATTGAGTGGAAATTAGTTGGGCAGCCGCCCAGTGAACAGGTACCGCGCACAGGGCACTCTCGTGCAAATGCTAAGACAATGGAGTATTTTCCTTCGCCATTCACGTCCACGTCACATGGAAAACAACGCAACGGCTATCCTTTCTCGTGCGTCGCTCCTGTGCCCCCACATTTTTCAGACCAGGCGGGGTAGTACGTACAAACGTGAAACGCTGGAAAGCACATCGATCGATCCCGGTCGGTGTCGTGACTGGCCGGATCAGGATGGGTGCGTCTGCCCTCTGCCGGTCCAGCACGCCTCTCCACTTGCAGCGCGCTTCCTTGTCACGCTCTCACCGTCCGTACGCGTCGTGACATGACGATTTTGACGTGGCTCTTGCTGTCCACCTTTGTGTGTCCGGCCGCCGGAAAATACCAGAGAGGTTAGACCTCACCTCAACGTCCAGTGTACGTGTACCTTCACTTCTCCTCCAGTTTATTATTCAGATTATACACGGGCAGCATGAGGTTGCAGAGTGATTTCCATAACAAAAATTGTGAGAGAGAGCAGGTCTCTTAATTTGTGATGATCATTGCAGAGTTCTGTTCAAAATTACTGAATTATCCTCTAGCTATAATGAAAGTGGATCGATCGATCTGTATTTCAAAAGCTATATCTTTGTTCCAGGAGCCATTTTTCACTCGGATGGAGACTTGGAGAGGTGATTGTAAACAAGTCCAAATAAGATGAATTAATCAACTGCTTTCCCGTGCCACGTACGGTGGATCAGCGAGAATTCCAACGAGTGCTAGACTTGAGACCTACTACTCTCTGTCACCGTCTTTACTCTCTGTCACCGTCTTTACTTTACTTTAATCCACTGTCGTCTGCCTGAAGTCTGATAACAATGCCCTAAGCTTTTCTCTAGTTTAGTTGAGGTTTGAGGTCGTTTAGGTTAATTTACTCCTAGCTAATTGTCCTTGTCAGGCGTGGAAAAGAGTGATGTGACCAGACAGAAATATGTTTATCTCATGTCAATTTGGCACTTTCATCTCCTTTCAAAAAAAAAATTTGTCACTTTCATGCACGTCACCCGTTGCTAGCACTTGTTGCTACTATATGTTCATAAAACAGTGTCTATGCAATGAGGAATACTCTTGTCTGGTTGGTGGGGAAGCCCGTGAAAGAAGCAAATGCAGGTAGACAGTCTTTCTAGTACCACTGCTTTTATGATGTGTGATAGTGTGAAAAAGAGTATAGTACTACTTAACAAGTTTGAAATCATTGTCAAAACAATATCAGTGCTGATTACATGGATGTAATTTGCAATAAGTATAATTTCTTCTGTTCCTTCGAGATAGACGGGCTACGTGACTAAAAATCATAATTGAATTTTATCGATACTGCAGGCGTCATAACTAATACTCCTAACGTGGTAAACATAGAGTATTAAACTGCTGTTCCATGACTTTTTCTCTAACTGTTACCACAATTATTTGGAGCTTGAGTTTCTTTCTTTCAAATTCTGGGTACTTTTTTTTTCGACAAATTCTGGGTACTAAAATGTGAGTTTACCACACAAACTATGTTTTCCCTTTTGGTGAAAGCGCTATTTCGTTTTTGTGTTGATAAGTCTCATGAATTCGTTTTTCTCTTTCGTCGCCCGTTCGTGTGAGCTGGGCCATCAACCTTGTGGCGGTCTTGGACCTACAGTACTCTCTTTGTCTCAAAAAATAAGTGTTATTTTAATTTTTAAACTTTTTTTCAATCATTTATTTTATTAAAAAAGTTTTTTAAAAATATTTATTTATTGTAAAATAATTTATTATTAAAAGTATTTTTAACTTGACTTGTTTATTTTTGTATTTTTAAAAAAATTAAATAAAATAAATAGTCAAACATAATTTTAAAAAAATAAAAAAATAACCCTTAGAGACGGAGGAAGTAACTAATTTCCCAGAAACCCTAGTCGCGGATCCCACGCGGTATCTGCAACCCAAGACCAGACAAGCCAGGCCCACCCCCACAGCGGTCCGGTCCGGTCCAGCACGCGCCCAGCCGCCCGCACACGCATCGCATCAGCGCCGTCCCCACACGGCCGCGGCGTCGTGCGACCTGACGCGACAGGATCGGAATGATCAGGACGGCGGGCCCCGCGGCCGGCACAGAAAGCCGGGCGAATGAAAAGCCGAAAGCTACGCGAGATTCGTGCGCGCGAGCAGCTGGTCCGTGGACCACGATTCAATGCAACTGGTCCTCCACACCCCTGCGGCGAGTGATGGCCGACGCTAGCGACGGCCGGCCGCGGTCCGTGTGAACGGGATTAGAGCCCCCGTACGCACCGCCGCTGGGCCTGCCTCCACGGGCCGGCCGGCGTCCCGTAGCTTTCGAGACGGGAGGAGAGGAACGGGCAGTACAATACGCGCGGCGGGCCAGGCGACGACGACGGCTGCGGTAGATCGGTCTGCACGTACTCCTACCGCGGCGCGGGCGCAGCAATTACGAGTCTGCGCGCTCTGGCACGTGGTGGCGGCAAGTGGCTGCGGACTGTGGCGACCTGCGTGAAGGAGACGGCGTGGACCCACAACGGGAACCTCGCCCACATGAGGCGACAGGCACGGAGCGGTACGGGCAGGCGGGGCGGGACACGCATCATGAGTTTCTGCTGCCGATCAGCGGATCGCGGGTTTGGCGGACGCATCGTCGTTTCCGGGGGACCATACGGCGCTCGCTGCCGTGCGTTCCCATGCGTGCGTCCTGATCCTGGCACGGCACCGCCCCCATGGTCCGGCGCAATTGAGTTATGGTTGCAGGTGAGCCGGCCTACCATCGTTACGGTAACTTGACGTATCTGTCGTGCCCCAGATCCTACCGTCGTTACCGTAACTTGATTGTTACAGTACGTGGAGAGTACCACGTGCACATGTCGCCGACGGCACTTCGATCCGTTGGCCGACCCCCTCTCGATTCGATCGCGCGCGCGCTATCCAACGAGTGAATGCGCTGGTCCAAAGTTATACTCCTAGGCCCAAACAGCACAACACCCATGTGTCATGTGACTCGTGTGCCCAACGTCATTGTACTGCTGCTTGTAATATTGTTGCTGGTGCGTTGCAACTTGCACGTACAGGATCGACGGGCGAGCTCCAATAATTTGTGCAACCCAGCGATTTCCTCGGTCCACCTCGCTTGTTTGTGAGTTTTTTTTTTTGGTTGAGTAAGATGGACTACTACGCAGTATTTTTTTGAGTAAGATGAACGACTATGCAGTATGCATTCGCTGATTAAAACACATGCAACGATTTTACAGTACACAGTTTTATATTCATGTCTTTGTCGGCACCACGTCGATCGGCGCCCCTAGTTCTAATCGATCTGACGACGCAGATTTGCATGTGTTTCTGCAGGTTTTCAATCAGTTGGTCTTCGCTCATGCTCTCGCACATGGAGAAAGCGGATCCGCTGCCGCGCTGCCCCACGCGGCTGCGACGCGGCCGCACGGCAGCGGAACCCCGCGCCTGCATGCTTACCCAGAGCCAACCACTCGGTCAGCTGGCTTCGTCGCAATCACCGGGCGTTCATCACAAAAACCGATCCGAGAAATGGATCGATGCGGCCGCAGTCTCCGCACGTCACCGCGGGCTAGCCAAGCCGCATAGTAGGAGCACTAGCTTTCCGAACAGCATAAAGTCGCAGCACGTGATAATAATCCAGTCGTTGATTGGTCCGTTGCGCCAGCGACCTTAGCGGCTTAGCCTATCCACCGAGTAGCTATAACGAGGTCTAGTGACTAGTTTAGGTGCCGAAGTTTCTAGGTCGTCCGGAGACATCATCATCTACGAGGACACAGTTCCGCTGCAGTTGCCAATGTGAGGCAACTTAAGCAGTCGCACTAGCAGCCGTTGGATGCAAATTAGAGGTCAGATGCTGAGACGAGGTACTACAGCATATGAAAATGGTGCAGCGCGTACTGTAGAACAATCACTATAGCAGAAGAGAATCATAGCCATTGAAAGCTGAAATAAACGGTTGTATGTCATGCAGTTACAACTTACAGTCGCAAGTGAAACTGCACTCGATCTCAATCCCATCTACGACAGAGTATTCTGTGATTAAACGGTTGTGATGTTGTGCAGTTACAACTTACAGTCGCAAGTGAAACTGCACTCGATCTCAATCTCATCTACGATGGAGTATTTTTTGATTAAACGGTTGTGATGTTGTGCAGTTACAACTTGCAGTCGAAAGTGGAACTTCACTCGATCTCTGTACCATCTACGAAGGAGTATTCTGTGATTAGCACTGTTCGATGGTCGTCTATCTATAGCGTAGCCTGTCTATCTTTGCACGGCATGTTTCGCGGCCTATGCTTGGCTGGCTCATAACGTGACGATGCTGCTCCAAAAAGCTACTTTACTAGTATTAGAGTAGGATATTCAGGCATAGAAATTATTTGTGTCACTCACCCATCTACTCGCAGGTGTAGGAGCTGTGCCCCCCGTGATCGCGTCTGTAACAATAAACAGTTTGAGCCGGGCCCAGGATCATCAGCTGATCAACAGGAATAGGACATGTAAACCACTGTGTGCTTGTTGATCCACTGGAGCACATGATGCTGACACAACCCCTTCACTGCACTGCGGGCTGTATTAAATCTTTGCCAGCATTATTTTGAACGGTGTGCTATGATGGCCGGACACGTCGGACAGTACGTAGTACAGTACGAGTGAACGTCTGATGTGATTTGGATACAGTTGTAAAACTTGAGAAAGCTAGGAACAGCTATCGTCCTATCCATATGTATGTACCCCGAGTCAAACAGCTGTGCTCGGTGTCGACAAACTCAACAGCCAGCGGAGCATAGAACAGGTTGGGACACCTGAAATGAGGCCTGGGTTACTTTAGTTTATAAATACACTGCGAATAAATCTCCAGTGAGGCAGTGACCCACGTTGGCCCTGGCATCTCTACCGGATTGTAGGGCTATGGGCACGCACGCACGCATGCATCTCTGCCTGTTGACATGAATCTTAGAGGAGCAGCAAATTTTAACGGAGCCTGTTGAATGTGCAGTTGATTCCGGAGAACGTGACGCCGGGCCAGACGCGCGCGGCGGGAAGACAGGCGCGAATCTACAGCGTCCCGCATGGATCGACCGATCTCGCCGCGAATTGGAATTTAGTAGTGGCGCGCGGCCCCGTCCGTCATGGCATCGGTGACCTTTTGCGTCGTGGCGATGTGCCGGCGGCTTGCGCTTTGGAATCCAGCGCACGCCCGAGTCCTGACGCCACCATGCTCTGTCCCCATCTCGACATGATTATTGGTTTGCTGGACGAGTACTTTCATGCGGGGTGACTATTAAGGCCTCGTTTGAATCTCAGCCGGATAATAAAAACTGGATGAAAAAAATGTCGTTGAATGTCAAACGAGAGAGATTCTAAAAAGGATAATAAAAATCTCGTCTTAAAAATCTTAGAATCCGTGGCAACCAAGGCTATTTCGAGATCTTTCAAGACCTGAGAGTTCTGGATTCAAACGACACCTAAATCGATGGTTTCAGTGCGCCCGGAACGAGTGTGGAACTGTTCCGTCGTCGTTTCGACGAGGACGCTATTCCACCCACTTCACTGAAGCAGCAGGAGTAGTTTAATCGCGCACAGTCCAGCACGGCTCTGCGGTTATGTGCCCGTCGCCTTCCGTGTTAGGGAGCGGCCGGCAAGCAAGCAAGCAGGCACATGTGCGTGCGACAACAAATGGGTTTGGTTCGGCTTCACGTCGTGGCGTACGTATGCACAGCATCTCTATACTTTAGTGCCGTGGCATATTGTTTTAGATTACATACACATGGGTGGGATCCGTGCTTGTCTATTGCTTGGATCATTTGGTTTGGTTGTACAATTTTAATTGTGATTAGGACTACTGTAGATGGGGATTGCGATGCACCCAAGGTGGCAGCGAAGCAGCGACGGGTTAGTGCGGCAAGGTGGGGGACATGCATGGGGCAGCCTAGCGCAGCGCAGAGGAGGACACAGCCGCTGCGACGACCATCAGCGCATGGCATGAATGGGGCCAAGAATATTCAATGGATTCGGTCCAGTTGGATCTGATTGAAACAGAGGAAATGTTGCCCAGATCCGCGTATCTGACCGATCTGGAGCAGGCGGTTCTCGTGAACGACGCCGCGTCCCCGCCGCAAGGCCCGCGAGAGCCCTACCTGTCGTCGAGGCGATCATGCCGGCCGGCCGCGGTTCCTGTCGCCATGCCGTCGTCCTCCAGGGACCCGGGGTCGAGTCATGGTTAGCTGGTGGAGCTCCAGCTAGCGGAACGGACGGAGCGCACGCCCGTTTACTGTTGGTGGGGGCATGCGCGCGGATGGTGATCATGTGTGCCGGCTGGCCGCCGTAACAGTTTCGTGATCGCGTCTATCCAATGAATCTGCCCCGAGCGAGCAGCCCCAAACTTTTGATAACGAGACGGAGAGGAGACTTGTGGTTAATGTTGGGGTCTAGATTCCGATCCCCGCACGCCAATGATCCATCGCACTACGAGCACCAGTTCCGTCTCTGCCGTCCGCGAAATTCCACGTCGCGACGACGGCGACGCGCGCGCGGCACCAGACGCGTTCACACGCACGCCGCCACGGGAACCACTGCTTGCGCGGAGGGGGAGGCACATCGCATTTCAGATTAGTCCGAGACTGAAACGGACAACAACAATTTTTTAACAAAGTCGATAAGTCCTCCACACGTTTCCCTGACTTTCTCAAATTTTCCTTCCCGGCGCCACTCTAGGTCCACATCCGTTGGCACGAAAGGCACGGGAAACAAACGTTTCGCTGTCCCGGTCGTGACGCCGGGACGACAAGTCCATCACTTGACAAGAGAGACAACTCGAAATGAAGAACCCCGGACCATACTACTACGCGTCACGGCCAGAACAGTCGATCGAGATCGTTTGTCCGTTGCTGTGTCAACCTGCGTGCGTGCTCACCACGCAGCCACGCACAGGCGATAAGCACTGGACTAAATACTCCGCCAGGCGACAAGGACAACGAGAAAACCCAGCGGGTGTCTATGGCGACCGACGGCGACGCTGACTGACAGGCGTACAGGTACCAGTCCAAACATTGTGTGCTTATCGCTCCTTGATTGCGATTCGTCCCGGTCGTGTATTTTGACGCGTCAAGTGGCGCGTTGCTCTCAGCTTAACTGCTAACCGAACGCATGTGATCCGCCATGTGCTTTGCTTGTTCCAACAAGACTGATTAATCGAGCAAACAGTTTTGCTCGTACCGGCGCTGTTCGGAGGTCGAAGCGACAGCGAGCACGGCGCTGGGATGGATGGGAGCGGGGAGCCACGCGGATCCGTCGCACATGGCTCTGGAACGCACGGACGGAGGGTCCTGTGGTCCGTCTTCGTCTGTCGCGTCCGTCCACGGGCATGGCGTGTTGTGGCGGATGAGAGACGACCAGCAGCTGCACGGTGCACGTTGAACGGATGGGTTAATAGTCGGCGTCATTCGTCAAGTGGTTGATCGTCGGCGTGCCGTTGTTTCAGCAGTAACTAGATGAAGCGTCGGTATTAATTCTGGAAAGGCGCTCGCGAGAGCGCACTGAGCGTGATATGGGCGAGAACCCTGGAAGCTGGGAGACGCCACCGGGCGGGCGTTCGGCCTCAAGTCCTCGCGTCGCCGTCGACCAGTGTGGCACGACGCCGACGGCGTGATTGCATGAGGCGGACCGGTGCCCTGGGCAGTTTGCACCATGCCCGGGAAAAGCATGGGCAGGCATCGGTGTCCTTTCGTCCGGGATATCTGATCGGTGTTGTTGGCGAGCTGGTATCTGATCCGTGTTGCTTTCGTCCGGTATTCAGATGCGCTGCGCAACTGCATCCCTTCCGTATGCTACAGTTGCTACTACTCCGGCTGCGTTCGGTTGCGATTTTAACAGCGGCTGTGGCTACGCGCACTGTAGATCTCAGAACAATTTTCTATTGTGAGCTGCAGCGGCCGCCAAAACAACAGCATTTTGTAGCTCTTCCGAACAGAGCCTCCGTAGTAAAGGAACGCTGTTTTAAGTTACTTTTGGAGCTAAGGAATTTTTTTTTTCTGATTTTTGCATTTTTTTTATAAAATTGAATTTATTTTTATGAAATTTATGTGAAATTTTTGCGAAAATTATGCGTTTCAAAGGAAGTTTTAGCGTTTGGAAAGAGTGTACCAAACAAAAATTAGATGTGCAAAGAATTTCTAAATACTTGTTTCACTTTCTAAGACAGAAACCAAACTCGTGGTGTAACCAAATCATTTATTCACTCCGCCCGCAAAAAATGGAGAAGTATCATTTTGGAGTTTCAACATGGAGATAAAGGAAGGAGAAAAAAATAAAAAAAGGACAACACAATAAAAAACAAAGAAAATAGTAAAAGATAAAATAAGTAGTAGTAGTACTAGTAGAATACAGTTGCACTGAAAAGTGAAAAATTACACTGTGTTTATCTTCAGAATTTAAATAACAGAATCGTCTGTTTTTGGACCCCATACTGGAATTAGTACAAGTATATTCTTTAAAATTAAAACTCTTTTACTTAACCAAACCAGAAATGCAAATAGCCTGGCACCCATCTCTTGAGCAAATTCCTTATTCGCCATAAAAAATTAGACCATTTTCTTTATTGTCATTAAAAATTTATTTTTCTTTTATCCGTCACTAGATTTAATTTTTTCTTCCTTTTATGCCATGATTATCACTTTCTTCTAGCTAAAAATAAATATATAACTTGGATTCAGAAAATCTATAAAACATACAGTATAACTTAGAGGAAATTCCTTATTTACTATTGAAAAATAACTCAATTCCTTCTAAACCATCGAAATATTTAAAGTTCCTTGTCTTCTATTGGTTTTGAATTTCATCCCTTCCATGCCGTTATTCACTTCACGTAGTTAACTATTATATATGAAATGTGTTATTTTTTACATTATCCTGTTTATTAATATTTATTTTGTATAATTAATATATTTCTTAGTTATACATATTCATAATTTTTTATTGCATCATGTGGTTGTACTAATATTGTGTTATAACCGTGATTATAATGGTATGAGTAGAACATATTCACCTATATATATACTAAGTATAAAAAAATCTAGGCAAAAAATATTAAATTTGTCCCTTTCCAACTCAGTTTAATAGCAACTAATTCATGGTAGTAGCACATAAGGAATAAAATTCAAATCTGATGATAGATAAGGAATTTTAAAATTTTCAATGGCTTAGAAGGCATAACTCATTTTTTGGATGTTAAATCATGCCGGAAATTTATATTTTTCATATGTTTATGATTAAAAATATAAATTATAATTAAAATACTAAATGATGTCAGTTATATTTAGAAAATATAGTATTTTAGATCAATATTTATAATTTTTTAATCATGAATATATGGAAAATATAAATTCATGTATAAGTAATATATCTAATAGATTTTTTAAATCCAAGTTAGAAATGTATTTTTGGCTAAGTGCAAATGGTGATCATAGCATAAAAAAGAAATAAAATTAAAGTTAGTGATAAATAGGAGAAGTAATTTTTTGATGACGAATAAAGTAAAAGTAAAATTTTCAATTACGAATAAGTAATTTTCTCATCTGGGAACCTCTCCCGGCGCTAAGTGCTCCGACGTCGATCACTGTGCCGGGGGCCCGGGACGTGCAAAGGCCAGCAGGATCTGCAGCTGCCACAACAACACAAGCATGTCCTCGCCAAAGGTCCACTGTATCCATGCACAGCTCCCCACGGCGTTTGCCCTGCTGCAGCCTTGCCTGGTTGGCCCTGCCTGTCAAACCCCTAATACAGTTTTGACCCTTGCCGCAGTTGGACTAGTACGCGCAGCCATCATCAACTCTAGCGGCAGCAGCCGCCTGCGCCCGCCCCCGCATGCACCACACCAGAGATCAGACCACGGACCGGAAGCAGCAGCAGCAAGAACACAGCACTCTGACGCGCTGCTCCCCACAATCCTGGGGCCCTGCCGCAACTCACCTTTCACACCGATGGCAGCAGCGGCGCGCGGCCGCGAGGTTTTTTTTAAGGGGGGCCCAATGGTCATTGATAGGTGGGGTTGGTCCGCACCTCCGTACGTGCAGCAGACAAAGGTAGGAGCTAGGGACCAAGCACGTTGGGTGGAGTCGGTGGGTCGATGCGGGGATGGGACGTTGATGGCGGGAACAAGATCCGTGGGATGGGACTGTACTGCTGGGGCGTATAGATCTGCTGTGCTGCTGCAGTCGCAGTTGCTCGCTGCAGATATGCTGGGGGTGGTGCAGTGGTGGTTCTGCACGGCTGGCTGGACAGCGCACCGCCTCAAAAGTGCTGCGACGGGTACGGATAATGTCACGAAAAAGGCAGGCCTAGCGCCGGAGAGAGAACGAGAGAGGAAAGATGGTGGCACACTGGCAACCGCCACGTGGTCCTGTATTCATTTCTCTACTCGTTCACCGCTGATGCGCGCACCCCAACTGGAAAAACTATGGTTGGCACTCGTTAATTTGACTGGAGTCGAGCATTTGATTACTGCCTGGCGTGAGGATGTGCAGTCTTTGTTAGTGGTCCTAGGAAAGTAAAATGCCCTGTTCTGTTCTGAATAATGCTGGTGACAATGCTTTAGATTACTGGTTCGGATCAATGATGGGCGTACTCTAACAGGGACACAACGCCAAAGCCTTTGAATGCGCCTGCCCGGCGCGCCCGAGATGCACGCACCGCATCGATGCCATCAGTCAGTCTCGCGCAGCAGCAATGCAGCACCGCGGCGTGGTAATCTGTGGACCGAGCACCGGGTCGGTCGCAGGCAGCAGGAACGCGATTCGAGCGCGACGGGGGGCCACGGTACAGGCGGTAGCTGTGCGCCTGTGGCTGCTTTCTTCGGCGAGGACCCTGCACTGTATCGTCGTGGCCGTGGCCAACCCACACGCGACGGGCGTCACAGCTACTTGTACTGTAGCTTCACCATCCCGTCGTCGTCTGTTCCCATGTCGCGGACGCTGTCACGCGCCACAGCTCTCCGGCCTGGCACTCTACGCGCCCCGAAGCGATGCAAGACTAGCAAGGCGATCCGGCCATCAATAGCGCGGGTCAAGGCGCTGTGCGCGCACAGTCCGCTTTTTGCTTCTGTAGCGGCGGAGGTGGACCGGTGCTGGGGGTAGGAGTACAGTAGTCTCATGGTGCGCGCGTCTATGCCAGGCACGCACCCACGTGAAGGACCCCGCGGACTATCCCCGAGATGGCTATGGATGGGATCATGGTTATCCTGACCCATCCACGGCACGCCAGGCCATGGCATAGTGCACGCACTGTTCGCGCCACCCGAGAGCCGTACGCGCAGCAGCGGTGCGTGTCGGCGTGTCCGTATTGATTGGATGGTCTGGATGGACACGGTGGACGGGACCGGCTGGGGACTGGTTACGACGGTAATGTGGGAGTACAGTACTGTTGCCGTTGGTACCACCGAAAAGTGCCGTTATTGCAGGAACAATCGCTCTGCATTATGGGCCGAGATCGCAATCGTCCCCATCGACAGGGCGGACGGCAGCACGGAACGGCGTTGTAATTGTGCCTGTTGCCTGCGCACCGCCGTCGACCATGGCGGTGCCCACCCGTCGCCCTTGCTGTTCGTGGGGTCCTGACTCCGGCGCCGGGATATACGGGAACGCGCGCGGGCTAGGTCCGGACCGTCTGGGGCGATCGTGCGGGGTCATCGGTGCAGCAATGGCCGGCAGAGACAGTGAGGGCCACAGGCCGGTGGTGGCAGAGGAGTCACGCCCTTCCCGTGGGACGGTTAATGCTCATGGTTGGACTTGGTCCGCGATCCTCGAGGCGGGGGTACAGTACTCAGAGTAGATGCCGCGCGCGGCGGACGGTCCATGTCCGGCAAGGTTACGGTTCCAGGGCCCTGCCGGGGATCAGACCGGTCGGCACGGGCACGGGCCTTCACCCACCTCGAGGCGGGGAGAGGACAAACGCACGGCTCGAGCAGATCCGGACGCCGTGCCAGGGAGTAATGGCGGTGGCGGTAGTTCGTCTCGTGGTCCCGTCGTGGTGAAAGGGGAAAAAAAAAAAGCTCCGGCGCGATTCGCGCGTGTAACCGCTGTCTAGTAAGACGCGTCAAAATGAAATTAACTCGGCCGTACATGCAGAGACGGGGTCCGCAGTTACACTTGTGAAAAAAAAAAGGCTGAAGAGGGGCAGCAGGGCGTCGTGTTCGTGGTCACGCACTCGGCGTTTCGGGAAGCGTAATCAGCCCGGCAGGCCGGCACGGATGGTGCGCATCTATCCGTTGGTTGCATTGCCGCGCAATTTCGTCGGCGGCAAAGTTGACGGAACCGCAACCCGCCAACCGCGAACGGATGCGTACAGGGCCAGGGGCAAAAAGAAAAAGGGACGTCCGTCAGGCTACGGCCTCCCTCCCGCTGTCCATGCTGCCCCACGTGGACCCCCCACTGCTTCACGCCGCATCACGCTAACGAATCCGCAAAATCAAAAGAACAAAAAAAAATGAAACGCAGGGGAAAAGGCTGTGAGTAGACGACGTGGTAATGCGTGCGTTCCTGAGAGCCATAAATAAAGGCCGGAAGAAAGCGAGTGGCATGGCATCCAATCCGTTCGTTCCTTCGTCTGCTTGCACGCTGCCCTGCTGCCTCCCGCTATCCCTCGATTCCCTCCTCGTCAAAAATAAAGAAAAAAATTCGGCTGCTTTTGTCTCCTTGCAGGACCCCCAACGTGTCTTCCTTCCCCGCACCGCCGGGCGCCGGATGCAGTGGAAACTCCGTATAAATAACCGCTGCCCGGCCGCCCACTCAACCTTGCCATTTCCATTCCACTCCGCACGCCACGCCTCCATTTCGTTCGTTCCGCATCCAGCCATCCACCCTCTCGCCCGTCGAGAACTCGAGACAAGGGCGATGGCCGTGCAGGCGCAGCAGCAGTGCGTCTCCCACGCCTTCCTCCCCACAGACCTCGGCCACGCGTTCGGCGGCGGTGGTGGGATGCTGCTTGACGCGCTCGGCGTCGGAGGGGCCGCTGTTTTCGGCTCCGACGCGCAGCAGCCTCGCAGCGAGCTCACTTGCAACGCCAACGACGTTGGATTCTATCCAATGAAGCGGGCGCGCGTCGCCGCGGCGGAGCCCTGTGGGCTGATGGGGGGCGTTGTGGAGCAGCAGCAGGGCCTAGCTGTGCCCCTGGCGGTCTCGCAGGGCCAGGTGTTCGGAGGTGATGTCCAGAGCAGGGCGCTGGGGTGCGGCGCGGCATCCACTAGCGGGCGCGCTGCTGTTGGTGGCGGCGCGTGCCTATCCCCGGGTGTGGTGTCAGAGCTCTATCACCAGGACCTGGAGATCAACGCGCTCGTACGGCTCCAGGTACCGACTCGTTCATCTCTCGGCTTCCTGGTTGAGGGTCTCGTGACCGGAATCGGGTTTCTCTGATCCGAACCCAAGATATGGTATCGCTGTTTCCTGATGAGAGACGTTGGATGCGCCTACAGATGGAGAGGATTCGACTGGGCCTTCAGGAGTTGCGCCAGCGGCGCCTTCCCGCGGTCGTGGCCGCCGTGGAACGCGCCGCCGCGGGGCAGCTCGGTGCCGCAGAGGCCGAGTTTCACCGCGCGCGGTACCGCAACGCGGAGCTGGAGGAGCGGCTGCGCCAGCTGACAGCCGAGGGCCAGGCGTGGCTGGGCGTTGCGAAGAGCCACGAAGCTGTCGCTGCGGGCCTCCGCACGACGCTCGACCAGCTCCTGCTCCAGCAGCCTGCCTCTGGCGCCGTCGCCGACGGTCACGACGCGGAGGACGCGCAGTCGTGCTGCTTCGATACCGGCGCCACCGCTCCCGGCGACGACGCTTCGTCCCGAGGTGGAGCGGCGTCGTGCAAGCGCTGCTGCGGCGCCGAGGCGTGCGTCCTGCTGCTCCCTTGCCGGCACCTGTGCCTGTGCCGCGCGTGCGAGGCCGCCGTGGATGCGTGCCCCGTCTGCGCAGCTACGAAGAACGCCTCGCTCCAAGTCCTGCTATCCTGAGCCTGCTTCCGATGCATCGTCGTCCGTTTGTTTCGGTGCGTGTCTAGCCGGAACGGAAGCGTGCAGGCGTTATGCTTTTGTACAAACGCTCGTACTAGTTGTAGCCGTAGGTTAATTTGACCCTGTTTATGTTAACCGGATGTTAGGGAAGGGCCAACTTTATTTACTGTTTCTTTTTGTCGTCTGTTAGCCTCCCAGGCTCTAAATTTTTTGAGGGTTGGAAAGGTGATTCTGCTGGGTTCTTGCAAAGAGATGCACCAGAGTTATAACTTTGACCGAAATGAATTTCCGATTGACATTTCCATTGTTTTCGTGCTTGCATCATTGCATGATATACTCAGTTTGGTTTCTAATAAAATCCGGCCCAGTTTGTAGAGAGAAGTGTACTACTGGTAAGATGCCCGCTCGGTTTAGTTCGCTCTTCTATCTGGGTAATGTTCTCTCGGTAGAGTCGGGCGCCCCGCGGTTACCATCCGACGCACGGAAGAAGGCTGGGGAGATCGGATCGCCGCGGGGCCAATCGTCCGTATGAGCTGTCTTCTCACGTGGCGCTCGCTTCCTGCGTCCTGCCACTGTTTGTGCAGCTCGCAGCGCATAAATGGCGTGCGGGAACCGCCGGGGCAGATCCTTGTCGGTACAATTTTGACGTGCCCGTTGCGTCGTGCCCGTTGCAGTCACGCGCGCGGTGAGAAATGGAGTGCGTCCGTTTTCACCGTGGCGGACCCGCTACGGAATTCTAGTACCCCACTCCGCTAACCTGCGGTGACAGTTTTTTCTTCTTGTTGGAAGCGGATTGCCTTGGAACGGCCACCTGCTGGCAGCGGATTGCTTGCCGTCGGGAACTGAACCGGAGATGCGCATGATTCCTTGTGCCGAATTCACGGCCTACGCTTCACAGCCTCACAGGGCTACCGCTACCCACCTAGAAGAGAATGGAGGGTCGTACGACTACGTCGAGTTCACATGCCTGCACTTCTGGTCAATGCTGCGGAACCCATTGAAAAAGAGAGAAAATTTTGAAAAGATGCATCGGTGCTTGCTGGGACGGAAAGGGCCCTTGGACAAGGCGACTCAGACGATGCAGGCACGCATGCAAGTATGCAACGCAAAGAAAAGCGACCGATGGTGAACGCACGAACGACTGCTTTCCCATCGTCTTCTCCAGTCCCAAGTCCCAACTCCCAATGCTCGCCGCTGCAGCCTTGCTTGACGAAGCGATTCCTTTCGTGCGGTGCATGCAGGCAGCAGGCGCGGCGACGCAGCAGCAGCAGGGGGAATTCCCCGTTTTGTTTGGGGACCGAGCTCGTAGGGGCCATGAGTCCGGCAGGGAGGGCGCTACCGCGCTAGTACAACCAGGAACGACGACTGGCACACGTAAAGGCGGAGACGCGATCACGCGAGGTCGTCGATGCGAAGCGATGGGTACTGCGGAAAAGGAACAAAAGCGAGGCGGGCCCTTGGATCGGGGGCGTCGCAGTGCGTGTTCGCCTTGTGAGGCGCGGCGGGGGCACAGCGGCCATGACCCCTTCCGCTCGCTTTGCTTGGCTTCCGCGCGCGGTGCCTTGTGAGGCGTGACATGACACATGTCAATGACGAACGGCGGGGGCAGGCGAAGACACCGACGTATCGGCCGAGGCTGAAGCTAGCAGCGTGGCTTGTCGTGCTGGTCAGCAGGCTGCCGTAGGGCTCCTGCATTCTCTCTCTTTCACTCGCCTCTCGGCTCGACTCTCCCACCATTTCTATCTCTACGTCGTCTGTACCAGTGCACGTTGGATAGAGTTACGCTACTCGTTGTAGTAGACCAGAGCGTCGCGCGCATCAAAGCTGTGCGGGCCCGGCCGTTCTCTCTTGTTTATTCCCCTGTTGATGCTGTCACCGCTAGTTAAGCCGCCGTACGTCCTGTTGCTTGTCACCTCGGCTGCTCTCAGTGCTCCTTTATGCCTGGTTAGGAGTAAACAACCATTCTTCGTTTGCTACGCTGCAGCGCTGCAGCGTCAACAAGTGCCAATGCTGCTATCTCCCACATCAATCGAAATGTTTGTTTAACATGCGCTTCTCATGGAGTCCGCATCACTTCTACAGTGCGCAACACAGTTGCATCTACTCCATAGATTAGCGTTTTCCACGGGTTACCGGGAAACAACACATGGCTAGTAAAGCAAAACAGAATCCATAATTAGCTGGAGTACCACTAGGGAGAGAGGAGACCTAGATTAGAGAGTAGGAGAACGTAGAAAGGCGTAGCCGTGCGTGTTACACTTCACGCATCTTTTCGTTGCGATAAAGAATCAAACAAAACGTAGCTGGTCCGGAGTCCGGACCCCAGCCGCTGTGCTATCATCAGTGACAACACTACTACTCGTAGTCGTCCTAGCAAAAGCCGCGAATCCCAACGGTGCGGTGCCCGGAAAAGGGCATGTGCGCGCTTTACCCCGCAGCAAAGGAAAAAAGGCTTCTCTATCCTGGCCACCAGTGTTGCTGGTTCGTGGGCCTCGGCTGGTCTTGGCACTGATGAGGGTTTCCTTTAAACGGGCCGTTGAATATCTTGTCCTGTGTGCCGTCCCCACGCATAGACAGCCATCCATATCCCAGTGGAAAGTAAAAAGGCGGGGAACGAACAAACAGAGCAGTCCATATCGGCAGCAACGTTCAACGGCTGCTGCTCGTCCGTGCTCGGTGCTCTGATGATGATGATGCGTTTCCGGTCCTCCTCGTTTTGGTTCTTGCGCAGAGTCATCACTTCTGCACCACCTTTTCGCAAGGGATGGAATAGAGTAATTTCAGCTGCTTGTTCGTGTGGGATCTTTTCGCAAGTTGGGTTCTCGCTTTTGGAAAAATTGTAAACAATGATGTGACTCGGTTTCAGAAGAACAGAATCAGCGATAGACCACATCTAGCCTACTCTGTGGTAGTATTGCTGAAACTCGGTCCGGCAGCTTTGGTTCGGACATAAACCCATGATTATTCTCCAGCCACTCCGTCCGTACGCCGCGATTACGATTCGTTCCGCGTCGTCCAGCACTCCGGCTGCAATGGATCATTGCTGCTCCGTTGGGTGCTAGACGCCACCGGCATTGGCCATGCCCGCTGATGGAGACTCCAGAGGCGAGAGAGATGGAATCAGTTTCGGTGGGCAAGGGAAAAGGAAAAGGCTAGAAGCATCCCTCGGTGAATCGATAGGTCGATGTCGATGGGTTTGGGTAGTGGGCGGAACAATTATCCAGACGGAATCGAGTTCCCTACGGCTGCGGCAGGAGACGAAGCCGGCCGCCGCCGGCGCCATCTGATGATCTTGCCACGGAAAAGGAAACTGAAACGGAAGAACGGAGTGAGACGTCAAAGAAAGAGGAAAGCGAAAGGAGCGGTGAAGTTACGGAACGACCAGTTTGTCAGGGGTTTTAACAGAGCTCTCAGTTTTTTTTTTCAAACACTGTTTTTTTAAAAGAAATAATTTTTATTTGATTTTATGAATTGATTTTTTGAAATAAATTAAAAGACTAAGAGTTAAAAAAGTAATTTTTTTAATTTTGTGAAATGATTCTCTGTTCTGATTATAAAACCTGAATTAAAATTATTTAAAAAAAATTCAAAAGTAAATTAAAAAATTAAGAGCTGAAAGCTGCCCTTACTCTAGCACTCGATGCAAACTCTGCTTCACATTCAAGCAACGTTAGGTTTCTTTGGACGTCAAATCAGAACGAGTTCCTTTCAAAAAGAAAAAAAAGGCGAAAATAGCTGGATCGAGACGCGTTGCGGATAGCACTTTGTTCGTTGTCACGCCAGTAGTAAAAGGCATCAATTTTCCACACGACTCATGGAGCATGTGCCCCCGTGAATGCCCTACGGCGACGACTGAACCTCAAAGGCATCGGAACAGCGGAGACGGACGACACGACGCCAACGGATCGGGACAGGACGACAGCGACGCGAATCAACCTGTCTACACTCGTTGGACGCAACGGGGCGAGAGTGGAGGCTCTGATTACGTTGGGCCCGTGTAGACTAGTAGTAGTAGGCGGCATATGTCTCTGGAAAAAGATGAACTAAAGTAAAAGAGCGTTTCGGATGTGAACGTTCTTTAGGTCCCGTTGATCTTCAGCCTATGAAACGAGATTCTAGGAGGAGGAGTAGATCGATCAGTGGCCAAAGTGGAAACGAGCAAAAATCGCAGCTAAAGTTGTTGAAATTGTCATGGATCATCACTTTGATGCGTGCGTGCATCTTTTCCCAGGCTGCTACTTGTGCCTGCCTACTGCGAGCTCCATCCACTCCAGGAAAAAGTTGCTTAGACGTTTACGCTTGGCACGCATGCAGAAATGGTGGGTGGATGCGGATGTGGGCTCTGCTTTGTGGCGTGAAACGGAATCACTTTGCCGCGGCAATGTTGATGGTGAAGCTTGCTGCTCGCCGAGTCCAAGTGGATCGGCGACGGCAAAAGCGTAGTAACGTGGACCCGCTGCTCGAAAGCTTCCCCGTGACACGCTTGTCGCAGTGTGATGGTGGACGATGATGATGAGGCCCTGTTCTATCTTCTTGACATCTTGCACGCTGCTGCTGATAACGTCGGTGTCCAACAGGCTGCAGGAATAGCTCACGCGTGATGCTACTAGGGCTGGCTGGTCTGGATGTTGATGATGCTGGCTGGCACTGTTGTATCAAGAAGATATGCGCCGGTACTGTTATCTGAACAAGTGAACAATGTCAGTTGTTTGCCACTTCTTGCTGGAGCTTTGTGATTGTTTGCTAAGGTCCGGTGTGGTCCATTAAGAGAGTACAGAGAATCCAGCTTGTTAAATGTACAAGGCATTCTCGCTGGTCGAAACGAGTCAAACGATTACTAAACCCTGTTTGGAAAAGATTATGGTGCTGCTTTTGCAATTAATTATAATTATATATTATAATCCTTACCAAATATTTAATTTTATAAGTGATTATGTCAATAATCATCTAAACTCACTTTTACATTTTTATACTAACACACATAAACTAGCAGTAGAATTTTTTTACTATTTATCTCTTTTCACCACTTATAATCTATGCTAGATAAGTTAATCTACGAAACACTTTTGACATAAAAAAAATTATACGTATAAGCTGAATAAGTGATTTTCATAAATATCCTAAAGTATAAACGACTTTTTGAGTAGTATCAAACGGGACCTTATACTCCTACCACTTAAATAACTAAAGGTTTTTCTAAATTTAAATTCTAAGCGTTACGTTTTATTGAGTGGAACGAACGGTCCTTAGGTGGCGGGAAACAAACACATTGGTCCACGGCCCAAGTCGTTTTAAAACTTCACTGGACACACTGGACAATCCCATCATCACGGTCTAAACTTGGTCCAGCCCAACGGTTCACACATGCCTTTGTAATGGGCCTGACCCTACAGAATTGTGTGCAAGGATATTTCGGATCGCCCAAATTCACCCGAGATAACGGGCCAAGGGACGAGTCTCTTCCAAAAACTTCCATTCTTCTGATTAATCTTTTTTCTTTCTTCGCCTTTTGACTTCATCATCGCCTCTGGGAAAACGAATCGCCCCCCCCAAATCCTCACTTCGCCCGCAACCGGTGATTCCCACACCATTCTCCATCAGATAAGCTACTCCTACCCAATTGCGGAAGCAAAGCGGACCTGCGATTCCCTCTCCGCTCCCAGCTAATCCGCATCAGATCATCGCGAATTCAAAAACTGTAACATCATTGCCGGCGTTCCCGTCCCGGCGACCGCCCGCCGCCGCTAGGGGAGGAATCCGCTGCGGAGCCTATCCGATCGGCGTAGGCGGTCCCCGTCGGGTGGTCACTAGGGGCGCGGCCGTCGGGTTGGTGCGGATGCCGGGGGCGCGCCCACGCCCAGTGGCCTGGTCGCACCGCGCGGCGCCTCGTTGCGCGTGCCCGACGGCAGCAAGCTCCATGCCTCCCCGCGCGGCTACAAATGTAGCGCCTCGCTAGAGGACTTTCTGCTGCGAGTTTCAACCAGAATCGAAGAGGGAAAAAAGTTTTCTTCGCGTGAGCTGCTCGTTGTGTCTGGTACTCGGGTGCTGTTCGTCTGAGTTTGGATGGGCCAGATGGTGAGTTCACACCACGCGCACGGACGCACCCCGCCTGCCCTGTCATACCGTATACGTACCTTTGTCGTGGTGTTGGTGTTGTTCTCTTGGCTTATCAGTTATCTTTCAGTTCGTCGTTTTTATGATGGATGACCTGAATCAAGCGGTGGCTTGTGCAGGTTTCGGATGAAAGGTTTGAAGAAGAGGTGGCTCGAAACGGTAAAAGATAGAACCTTGCATTGTTCTTTTGTCTATTTTGAAATCAGTGTGTAATGATGTGTATGGTCTTCCCGAGTCCGCTGCTTGCTACTGCCACACAATCTGTTGTTTTGGTTGTTTGCTCATGCTTCTCATAGAAGCGTGTACTGTTTTTTCGTTTTATTCTGGCAGGCGGGATCATTAAGAATGGAAGGGAGATTTTATTCCAGGTGAGAATTTGTTTAAGGGAACTTCTAACTATCATATATTAATGTTTGCACTCATTATAAATTTTTCTGGCTAATGAGTTGATGCTTGTGAAATCGCTACTGTTCTTGTGTGCGAGCACTAAAAGAAATTTCTATTTCATCATGTATACGTGGTGATCATGGTCTTAGTTTTCACCTATCCATCTCATGATATGTATTTATCTTTATATGATTCTCTGCATTGATTCGTGGATGCCAGTGTTCTCTGTACTGGTTTTATGATAAGGACACAGGATCATTTACCTTTATATGTTTCACTTACCAGTAATGAATCATAGATGTGAATGCTTCCTGTATGACATTGGTAACTGGACTATGCCTTTTTCAATGACTTGGAATTACAAGCGCAATCTTCTTACATCTTGTGCTTCTGTTATCTCCTAGGCTTACAACTGGGAATCACATAAGCATAATTGGTGGAATAATTTAGAGGACAAAGTTACTAACATGGCAGAATCTGGGTTTACATCTGTGTGGCTCCCTCCACCAACACAGTCACTATCCCCAGAAGGTAGGGTGTCCTACATTATCATTTCTTACACTAAACAGAGTTGCAAAGAGAAGAGGTCTGACCTTTCCTTCCACAGGATATCTACCACAGGACCTATATTGCCTTGACTCCTCTTATGGTTCCCTCAGTGAACTAAAAGCATTGCTTCAGAAAATGAATGAGCATAATGTAAGGGCAATGGCAGATATTGTTATTAACCACCGAATTGGCACTACTCAAGGATCCAATGGGATGTATAATCGTTATGATGGTATCCCGATATCATGGGATGAACACGCTGTTACATCTTGTACTGGTGGCAAGGTAGTTAGATTCATCTTTTCATTTTATGCAATATCTGTTTTACTTGCTACCATATCTTGATCACTTGCATGCAACTTTAATACCAGGGAAATAAATCTACTGGGGATAACTTTGGTGGAGTTCCAAATATAGACCATTCCCAATCATTTGTACGCAAAGATATTATTGAGTGGCTTATCTGGCTTCGGAAAACCGTGGGTTTTCAAGATTTCCGTTTTGACTTCACAAAAGGGTAAATGAGCAATTAGCTTAGACACAAAATTTGTGACAGCTATAAAAGATTGCGAATTAACTCCAGACTGTACACTCTGATTGATTACTTTTTGTGTAATGCAGTTATGCAGGAAAGTTTGTGAAGGAATATATTGAGGAATCAAAACCTTTTTTTGCAGTTGGAGAATACTGGGACAGCTGTGAATATAGCCCACCTGATTACCGTCTGAACTACAACCAGAGTAAGACTTGCAACATTCTTATACCATAATGAATGTACTTCAGAGCCCAAAGCACTCAAAAGTGAATCCTTGATTGATAATGACAACCATTGGGTTGAATTCTAATTAATGCTGTAATTATAACATTGGCACACTTGAATTTTTCTCCACTTCAGCCATTGTCAGTGTAGCCTCTTCGACTTCTTTACAACTATAAGAGCTATACATGACATGTAAGGTTTAATATTAGTATTTGGACATTCAAGGTAGTTAATATGCTATGTATACGAATATGGATGACCAACTAAAATGTCAATTAAATACTGAAGCGTGGAGCACCCTTCCTACTCCTGCTTCTTGATACAGTATGCAGTTTATGTTTTTGTGAATTCAGAGATTTTTTTTGTCAGATAACCACCGGCAGAGGATTATTAATTGGGTAGATAGCACTGGAGGACTTTGTGCCGCATTTGACTTTACAACAAAGGGTATCCTTCAGGTTAGGAGTTTGATGTCTTTTGACATGACCAAATATTTGTAAAGTTGTTGTTTGAGAAGCAAATATCTCTGAATTAGGAAGCTGTCAAAAGAGAGCTGTGGCGCTTGCGAGATTCTGAAGGAAAGCCACCTGGTGTGATGGGATGGTGGCCTTCAAGATCAGTTACATTTATAGAAAATCATGATACAGGGTCAACCCAGGTATACTTAATTCATTTTTGTCATTCATTCAAGGCTAGCCTTATTGGTTCGGTATTTGTATGGAACTTTTCCGAATGCACAAATGGAAAATCTAACAGAAAATTACATAATTTCAGGGTCATTGGCCTTTTCCATCTGATCATCTCATGGAGGTATACATTATGAACTTTGCTATATTTTGTCACAGCTCTAGCTTTATCCAAATCCAGTGCTATTTACCATATTATAAGCGAATTACAGAAATGCACACTATTGTGATGCTAAAATTGAGTTCCTTACTAATGGCTGTGGATTGTAACACCAAGAAAAAAAAAACTTCATTAATTAAGTCTGAAAGATGAATTGTCAACTGATTAACTCATCATGCCATTCATCTTTAAGTTTCATGTTATTTTTTGGATACTGAATCACTGCTTAACAAGTGTGAACTATTAACTTTCAGGGATATGCTTATATACTCACTCACCCTGGCATCCCAACTGTGTTCTATGATAACTTCTATGACCAGGGAGTTTCTCTCCATGATGAAATTGCTAAACTGGTATCCTGCTCTTACTGTACACCCTCATTTCAATCCCTGTGTACCCCCAAACCATTTCTCCAGCTCTGACTTTTCAAATGTTTTTTTTTAAATCAGATGGAGATTAGAAAACGACAAGATATTCATAGTCGTTCTGCAGTAAAAATTTTAGAGGCAAGGTCAGATCTGTACTCGGCTATCATTGATGACAAGTTGTGCATGAAGATTGGGGACGGTTCGTGGTGCCCAAGTGACCCAGAGTGGAGGCTAGCGGCCAGCGGAGTCAGATATGCTGTGTGGCACAAGTAACTCCTATGACTTACTGAACATGAGATGTTAGTGTTTATTTGTATGATGTGATTAGCTATTACCTGAAGGAAGTGAACACCCCTCGGTGAGGTCTCAACAAGGCTCTCATAGGCAGTCAGCTATCAGTATTCACTGAAATAGAGATGCCGAAGCTCCTGTGTTGGTCGTAGCCGAGTGTAAAGGTGCATTTGTAAATATGTTGTTCACGTCCATTGCTTTATTCTGAAGCTAGAAATTCGAATACGTTCATCATAGAACTTTCTTGGAATTAGCAGATGTCTGTTTATTTGCACATAGGCCCGGTGGGTTGACCCCGGGGAGCTGTTAAAATATGGCATATATATGGAGTACTCCGGTTTTAAATTACTCAGATCTTTGATTTTTAATATTAATTTTTACTATTTGTCTTATTAAAAAAAATTGTTTCAATGTACTCTATCCGTTTTTTTAATTGATGTTGTCGTTGACTTTTAAATATAACCTTGATTTTTAAGTTGTGATCAAATAACTTTAATAATAAATTAAATTATATTATAATATATAAAATTTATCAAAAATTTTTGAATAAAATGAATGATCAAAGTTAAATTTAAAATTAAACGGCGACATCAATTAAAAAACAGAGAGTATAAAATTATTATGCCTGATTTAAATTTTATTAATAATAAATTAAATAATAACATAATTTTATATATTTGAATAAATTTTTTAAATAAAATAAATAGTCAAAGTTGATGTTAAAAATTAGCGATCTCAATAATTTAAAAACACATGGAGTATTATATAACCCAGCAAATTCTTCAGTATATTGCATCTAACATCTTGGATTTCACTCCTGTGCTATATGAAATGAAATTGGTATTATCTGGAGCCGTCCGTTCAAAGAACAACACGAGATTATTTTGAAAGATCATTGGATGATATTGTTGGTGCCATGCGGTCAGATCTTGGCGTGCGTCAGTCTCTTCTTTTTTTTTTTTGGGTGTTTTGTTCGATCGTTTGTTTCCATTTCCAAGCAAAAATCCACCGCCTCGTCCCTCTGAGTCTCACGCCACACTAGTAGCCACTGGCAAGCAACGTGGCAGCTGGACTGCGGGAGCCTCCACCTCCACCTCCGCACTCTAGCAGCCCACAGACACCGAAGACGCGAAACCGCGCACGCGGCAGCGGCCTGAGCCACCTTCTACCCGCCGTGCCGTCGCCGGGAAGCATAGCCGCGAGACCAGACCACCCTCCGTCCGCCGGGCTCCCTCACGCGACGGAGCCCATGTCCCCCTTGCCGCTGCTCGTCCGGCCACCGGCGCTAGCGAACCCGTCCCTTCCGTCTCGCCGCTGCGCGCCTGCAGTGTCGGCGGCGTCAGCTGTAGCCTGCTCGATCTCCCCCTCCACCGCGGTGTTTCCACTCCCCAGGTTATGTCTAGCCCCGCTTCCCTCTCCTCTCTATTCCCATACCCTTTTTGTTTTCTGCAAATTTGATCTGGTTCCTCTTGATGGTATAGGCTGCGTACCAAGTTGAGGTTTGCGGCTTCAGATGTCAGGGAAGACTACTCTTCCACTGCAATAGATGTTGTCGCTGATGTGAAAACCGAGAAGGCACGAATTTCGGCTGACGAAGTTTTATACGATTCCGTGCATGTTAGATTAAGCCGACTTTATTCAGCATTCTGAACTTGTTTCCCATCGGTTGCAGATCGTGGTGTTGGGAGGAAGTGGATTCGTTGGCTCAGCGATTTGCAAGGCTGCTGTATCTAAAGGCATTGAGGTTGTGAGCTTAAGCAGGTGCATTTTCTGCTCTCACAAATCACAAATACTCTGGAGCTACATACCTTTCAAAGACAGTTAGGTGATATATTGATCAATTCACAATTCAGAAATAACCTTTTTTCACCGTTTTTCCTGCATGTTTAAAGAAGTTCGGTTTCAGTTTTCAGTCTAATGATTTTCTTCAATAAGGCCTCTTATTTATGATTATAAATGGCCAATTAATAAAAATTTACCCTTTAAATATCCCTGGTTAACAAACCTGCATTGTGGTGGCAGGTCACGTAGTCCATTTTTCTTACGATATTAGTTTATGGCAGGTCAGGAAGACCATCTTACTCTGATCCCTGGGTTGATCAAGTCACTTGGGTTGCAGGTATGCTTATTGTCAGTTTGGATCCTACTAGATTTATGCTTCACACTGTTAGTTAACTCCCCTACTTGAAATTTGAACTTTCCAGTATTGATTTAAGCGGAATTATTGTTTGCAGTTATGATCATTTTTTGCGTGTGCACATTTTGGCTTTATTGAGTGACCGCGGTTACGATCATACGATCGACAAAAAGAATAACCTTTATGACAATCAAACCATTCGATCAGTCTTCATTTTGACATTACATTAAAGGAAGTTTAGATGAAACTTGTTTAAGTACTATATCATCTTGTATAGTTTGTTGATAGAACCTCTTAAATGTTGATACATACAAACTGAGATACATAAGGCTCGTGTCACCTCCTCTGTTCTGAGAAAAATATATTTTATTAAATGCAAAATAATTACAAACTGAGATACATAAGGCTCGTGTCATCGCCTAATTGCATGCTTCTCAACCCCATTGAAATGTTGCCCTTTTAATGCAATGCTAAGAGTCTAAACTGGATTTGTCACCTCGATATTGCCCTTCACAATCTTTTTTACCAAACATGTGTGACATCCCTATTTGGTGATATTGTATCTCGAAGAATGTTTTGCTTTCATGTTTTGGAGTCTAATTTAAGCATCTTAATTTTATGCAGGAGATGTTTTCTATGCAAGATGGGATGAAGTATTGCTTGGGGCTACTGCTGTTGTGTCTACCCTTGGTGGATTTGGCAATGAAGAACAAATGAAAAGGATAAATGGTGAAGCAAATGTCATAGCAGTAGATGCTGCAAAAGAATATGGTATGTAGTTTGTAATGCTCATGACAGTGATGTGCCAAGTCGTATGCAGTTGTGCTGTATATCAACAACTTGTTTGGGAGACGTGATTGAACTAAAATTGTTCAACCATCCATAGTAACACCCAAAGGGTCAAAATCATGACATTGGCAACTCTTTATACTTCTTGATTGTGGTGAAATCCTGCCTTATTTGCTTAGCTGCCTTGTGGACTTGCCTATTAGCACTAGAATTATGGGCATGCAAAGGAAAAGTTTAAGAAACCTGCATGCCATTTGAGTAACTTATTTATTTAGGGCAACTAGAGCATGTACTTCTAATTTAACTGGAACCTGAACTACAGACATCTCACATTTGGTATGACATCAACATTAAATTATAATCTTTCTGTGTTCATTTTCAGGAGTGCCAAAGTTCATTTTGATATCCGTTCACGATTACAATCTTCCATCCTTTCTTCTGACCTCTGGTTATTTTACTGGAAAGCGAAAGGCTGAATCTGAAGTCCTCTCCAAATACCCAGCCTCAGGTTGTACTTCGCACTATTCATCTTCAGATTTCTCCTTTGCATATTATACTCATTGAATCTACCAACTTTATAGGTGTTGTATTGAGGCCAGGCTTCATTTACGGTAAACGGAAGGTAGATGGCTTTGAGATACCACTCGACATTGTAGGACAACCATTGGAGAAGTTACTTTCCTCTGTTGAAAATTTCACAAAACCGTTGAGCTCATTGCCTGCTTCTGACCTAATCCTTGCACCACCTGTGAATGTGGATGATATTGCCTGTGCTGTGATCAACGCAGTTATAGATGACAGCTTCTTTGGGGTGTTTACAATTGAGCAAATCAAAGAGGCCGCAGCCAAGGTACGAGTATGAATGAGTCTTGTTTTCTTTTGTCAGTGAAGGTGTTGTAAATGGAAGGCCTCTGATCTTGGTAATATATCTAGAATGCTCGCCCCCATTCTTTCTGAATCTTGGATCATAGCTAACTGTTCAAAGCTGGTGCAACTTCTAGTGCTTCCTATTCCCCACTTTCTGATTGATAAAACATGATCTAATGGCATATTCAAAATAAATTTATGCTATCAGACAGACATACCTCCTAAGAGAGGTAAGACACGAATTCGATCTCAATCATTTATTTATACAAGGAAATATGCCTTTGATTATCGTCGTCTTCCAAAACTCACTAATTACTTTTCAAATTGCGTGTGAAGTAAATAATAATTATTGAATAACTTTTACCTCGTAGGAGGTAAAAGAACAATTTCAGCCTCGAGATGAGTGTAAATGAACGGTTTACTTGAGTCTATTCTAAAATCTGCCTACTACTATGATGAACTAGTAAATTTGGATCTTAACAGGACATACCAGTTTAATACAGCCGGCACATTGGATCCTTCTTGCACTGGTTATGAATTGTCTCAGTGTTAACGTTCTAATGGGGAATGTGGATCACTCTGAACTCCAGTACAAGTTTCAGTATCTGACCCTTTTTTGCTAAAAACTAACATTGGGTACCGTAGCAATAACGTTTTTCGTCTGATTTTCGCCTTGTTCAAAACGGGTCTGCTATCAGTTTTTGTGAATCTTGCTCCAGTACTGTTTCACTTAGTAAACTGGTGTCTTAGTTAGAAAGACAAGTATATAAGTGTATTGTGATCTGTTGATGTGTATGGAATCAGATTTGTGTGATTAGTTCATTCCTAAATGCACATCTTTCATTAAGGCAAGGCACACAGATCTTTTAAGATACACTTCCATTTGTTCAAACTGCCTCTCGGTATCATTCCCGCTGCTCTTTCCAACTCCCGCCTAATAGTAAGTGATAGCGACAGCGCAAAGTGATACAAAATCGATTATATGTTCTCATCTAGCATTCCCGTATGAGAAGGCTCCTCTCTCCCCTTCCTCTATCCCGGCCATGGTATCGTACATGGGCTTGTTCATCGTCTCCGGCAAGTAGGAAACCAGCAGCGCCGCGGCGATGCCGCATGCGCCGAACACCGCAAATGGCACCCTCTCCCCGAGCACCACCACCATCGGCGCCACTATGGACCCCAGCTGTGCTGCCTGCGCCGTGCACCCCAGCACCACGTTCCTCACCACCGTCGGGAACAGCTCCGCCGTGTATACGAACAGCAGCTCGCACGTTCCGGCCACGCCGAAGATCCCCACCACCCCGCACGCCATGCGCAGCACCCTGATTTCCACGTTCATGCAAATTGATTAGGCCTGGCAGGTCAATTGAGATCAATGGGTATGCTATGTTATGTTCATTACCTCATGCTGCCTATGCCGGTGATGAGACATCCGGCGGTGCAGGCGATGCCGCTGAGGAGCATCGTGCCGATTCCGAGCGGCTTCCGGCCGAGTCGTTGAAGGAGGAGAGCGGTGAGCAGGTAGGATGCCTTCTCGGCGGCCGAGTTGAAGAGCACACTGACGTAAAGGTTGGTCTTGAGGTTGACCACGTTGAGGCTCAGGCCGTAGTACACCACCGAGCACAGGAGGTTGATGAGCACCGCGAGCAGGAGCCGGACCCGCGTCGTCGGCGATCCTATCACGTCGAAAATGGAGGCCGAGGAAGACTTCGCCGCGTTCTTATCTTCCTCGTCCTCCTCGTCGAGCTTGAGGGTGACGTCGTCGGGCACGTGCCTGCCGTTTCCCGACGCGATGGCGCGCATCACGTGCATGGCATCGTCTACCCGCCCGCGCACGAGATACCACCGCGGCGACTCGGAGACGAACGGCATGACGGCGACGGCAAAGATCAGGGACGGGAGGGAGGTGGCGACGTAGAGCATGCGCCAGGAGGACGGGAAGAGAGCGGCAAGGCCGGAGCAGGCGGCGACACCGGCGGAGAAGAAGTAGAAAGTGGACATCCCGGCGACGCCGTGGCGGGAAGGTCCGATGGGCTCGGTGGCGAGGCAGAAAGCGAGGGTGCCGACGCTGCCGGTGCTGAAACCGGTGAGTAATCGCAGCGCGGCGTAGGCCCAGTAGTTGGGCGCCAGCGCCGTGAGGAGGCTGAACACCGCGTTGAGGACGCAGACCACCTGGAGGGCGCCCTTCCGGCCGAGGACCGAGTCGGAGAGGTGCCCGAACACGCCGGCGCCGACCATGCACCCAGCGAAGAAGACGGCCTGGACGAGGCCGACCTTATACCGCTCGCCGCAGACGAGGCCCCACTCGGCCACCGTCGACGACGCGGCGCCTCCGGTCCACTTCCAGCCGGCCGCGTTGGCGCCGCCTGCGCCGCAGCGGTCCCCGCACCGGCCGTCCCCCGCGGGGCACGCCGTGCCCGGTTCGCGGTCCGCGAAGATGATCACCATCGTGTGCAGCGCCTCCAGCGCCCACGCCAAGGACACCAGCACGAAGTGCCGCAGCTGCCACGCACCGAACTCCCCCGCGTGCCACGCCAGCGCTTCGTCGACGCTCACGCGCCGGCTCTTGGCGCCGCTAACGTTCTTGCGGACGCCGGGAGAATGGAAGAATGCCTCCGTGGACATTGCCGGCCGGTCTCCCGTGCGCGTCTTGTAGATCTAGCGATCGAGCGCGCGTTTGATCAGTTACTGCTCGGCTAGGGTGGAAGTGTGGAACTTGCCGGGTGTGCCTGTGTTTGCGTGCCTCGTGCTGTTATCGCGTTTACTGGCGCCACTGCTATATGTAAACCGTTTCTATCCGCGGGGTCTTTACATTATCGACCAATTCGGTGTGTTGGCCCGTTGACACAATCTAAACAACTTCACATTATCGGTCCCTAGAAGAGATCACACAATGCACATGTTCAAACAATACTAGAAAACGTCGTTTGACAACAAATATAGTAGTAGCTGTAGTGGCACGCAAGATTTCAACGAGTATTTGTTTAAGATTCAATCAGGATTAGACGTCTACTAGGGACGGCTAGAGAAGTGAAGCGAGCTACTCGATGACAGCTTCAAGCACATGTTTACACAAATGCTAGGAGTAGTACAGTAAAATGCTGCGTTGGGAGCTGCTCTTGGGTTTGGAGATCGAGTCACTAACGATTTTCTAGCGCCACTAGTTGGTTCTTGAGAAACATGCTAACCGACATATGTTTCCATGCAAGTTGCAAGTACTACGTGGTAGTATCACTTCTCTGTACATCATGGAACTTACCCGATAATTGTTTGCCCGCGTTGGCCGCCAGCTCGGAATCAGGTGTAAGGTTCACAAGACCACCCAAATCGAATTAGTTTTCATAGTTTTTGGATCGGTTTGAGCTGCCGCTTTCGATTTAAAATTTTCAAAAAAAAATGAAAAATTGAAAACCAATCAATCCAATCTAACCGATTGAAAACTGGTGAAACCGATCAGATCAATTTGAATTTAAAATTCAAAACTAAAAAAAAACCTATCAGTATACTGAAAAAACTAAACCATTTCCGTTTCAAACCTGATTTTTGTATGGTTTCTACCAATTTTTGTATTTTTCATAAAAATAGGCCAAACGGCTCGGGTCGGGCTTCCGCGGTTTCTTCGGCAACTGAAACCGGTGTACTCGTGAATGCCTGTTTAGCGTCCCACGTAGGATGAATAGTACTGTACATTATTCTGGGTACGCGGACAGCAGCAGCTTGGGAGGTTTCATCGATTAGAACTGCACTGATCTTTAGATCAGTTTATGCTTCACAGCGATGCACATAGTATTTCTGATTCCGAACCACTGGGGACTGACTACGGAACCACCGGTGGTGCTTTGATGTAGGAGCTGTTTAATTTATTACATATGTGAACTTTACTTAAATTTTGGAATAGTCAAATCGCCGGCATCATCTAAATATGGTAATGAAATGGTGTTTAGTTTGTAACCTTAACAACTCAACGGCAAATATAAAAATAAGGATGTTTGATTGTTGCCGTGTCAAATTTTACCAATGCTACATGTATGACATGTGAGATCTATTTGTCATAAATTTTTTTAATCAAAATATAGCTAAGTGAGATCTTGTTTTATTGATTAGATTGCAAAGAATTTATGAATGAAATCATATCATTATTCTGATTTATATTTTATGAGTAATTTCTGTGTCAAAATCACTAACTAAGAAATGTTGAGGTTCGTGCCCCCACTCTCCTCTAGCCACGTGCGTCGGGAGCCACCGATAGAAGCCAAAAAAGCACGGGCGAGGTTTCTGGTCGCCGGCGGCGGTTTTTTTTTTTTTTTTTCTAAATCGGTCGCCGGCGGCGTTGGTAACGTTGGCAGTGTAAAATTTGTTGGCAATGCCAAATTTTCATTGGCATTCTAAAATTTCACAACAAACCAAATGACTACCAAATCTTGTTGATACATCAAAATTTGGAAAAGTATGAAAAGGAAGCAAACCAAACATACCCGTAAACTGAACTTTCTGAGACAACGAAGCCGCCTTCCTCTCACGAAAAGCCAGTCAAGGTGCAGGAAAACTCATACAAGGTCCATATATTCAACATGAACGCAACACGACCATCACCAGGACTCTGGATCTGGTAACCAAAACTCTCCATGTTTATTGGGTTGGGCACGGTGACATGCCACCACCACCGCCGCCGCCGCCGCCGCCGGCCGATCGCCCATGTAGCTAGTACGGGCGGCTTGAGGCAGTCGAAGAGGCGGTGCTCCGGCGGCCAGCGTGTCGTCGCCGCTCACGCGCCAGCTCTTGGCGCCGCCATTGTTGCGGCAGCCGGGAGAGTGGAAGAACGCCTCCGTGGACATTGCCGGCCGGCCTCCCGTGCACGTCTCGTAGAGCTAGAGAGCCGAGCGCGCGTTTGATCAGTTATTGCTGGGCGCTTCTGTGTGCGTGTGCGTTTACTGTGTGCGTGTTCGCCGTTGACACAATCCAAACAACTTCACATTATCGGTCCCTAGAAGAGATCACACGAACGCACCATGTTCAAACAATAGAAAACGTCATAAGACCGCAGATATAGTAGCTATAGTGGCATACAAGATTCCAACATTAGAAAACGTCGGTGAGAGCTTTAAGCACATGTTTACAAAAATGCTAGTAAAATGCTGCATTGGGATCTGCTCTTGGGTTTGGAGATCGAGTCACCAGCGACTTTCAATTCAAGCGCCACTAGCTGGTTCTCGAGAAACATGCTAACCGACATGAGTTTCCTTGCAAGTACTACTATCTCTTTTCTACTACCTCATGGAACAGAGCAGCAGCTTGGGAGGTTTCATCGATTATAACAGCACTGATCTTCAGATCAGTTTATGCTTCACAGAGATGCACATAAGTATTTCCCATTCCGAACCACAGGGCATTGGTCACGGATCCACCAGTGAAAAGTTGCTAAAAACGAATGATTTCCGTGCCCGACCCGTGGCCGTGGAAGAGAAAAACGGCGTCACAGCAGACAAGGGCGCCAGAACGCAACGCAAGCCAGGCAAGGTGCAGGAACACTCGTACAAGTTCCATATGTTCACAACACGAACGCAAAACGACCACCGGGACTTTGAATCTGGTGACCAAATATCTCCACGTTTATTCGGCTCGGCACGGCGGCGACATGCCGCCGGCGCCACCACTGGTCGCCCGTGTAGCTAGTACGGCTTGAGGCAGTCGAAGTGGCGGTGCTCCGGCGGCCAGGAAGCTGTCGTCTCCTGACCTGCTGACGCCCGCGACACGCTCGCCGTCGGGGACCGGTAGTTGGACGGCGAGACGCCGGACGGTGTCACGCACTGCGCTCCCGGGCTCTGATCTCGAGGCGCCGGCCGGGAGGCTTCGGGTTTGCCCGCCGTCACCTGCAGCATCGGCAAGTGCTGCCTCTGCCTCTGCCCCCTCCTCACTTCGTTGCTTGTTGACGTAGTCCTCGTAGATGAACACGTCCATCCTCTACCCGATCTCACTCTCGCCAGCACCTAACAACAGCTCCTAACAAGATCCTATTGTCTATTGAAGTAAACTAGTAGTAAGAGCAAAAGCATAGTAGAGGGGAAGAGCGAGAGTGTTACAATGAAGGAGCTGCAGTTGTATACAGGCGAGTCACCCGGGCACGGAGATCACTGTCAGTCGCTGTAACCTTTAACCAATTTCACAAGACAGCTGCCATTGGTCCGTGCCAAGTGTGAAGTCCACAATGCTACCCGAAGAAAACAACCGGTTTTCATGGCGCGACCTGAGAGGTCCAACACCGCATTGCTGTGGAAGAACGAATGGAGGCTACTGGAAAAATAAAGAGGCGTTTCTAATGCCGTTTGCCATGGCTGCTCTCCTTGGTAGTAACATCTACTAGGGGCTGTTTGGAACGCAAAATCTCACCGGAATCATACAGAAATTTTGTTGAAATCAGTGGAATTTCATAGAAAAAAGTAATAATTGAGAGAAATTACCTCGTTGCAAACAGAACCTAAGAGGTTTTATTATTCTTTATTTTTTTGTATGTTCTTGAATATTTTGTTTAAGCATGATGGCCTACGTTGATAGAGGAACAGGACAACGGCGCTTTCCAGGCTAGACTTGGCCGCCTGTCGCTGTCTTGGCCTTAGGAATTTTGCCTGCAGAGTATGGAGGCGGCTGTCCGGCTGCTTGCAGCGTCATGGAATTGTGCATCAGAAAGCAAAAGGTACCATAGATGTGGAAAGTTTGGTATGTGGCGTGTCGATGCGAACCAAAGGTTCATCACCCACCACATAATATCTATTACTATTTCGATTGGTGGCTCATGATTGCAGCAGGCAAGTCCACATTGGACTGGCTTGTGGATCCAGTATTCCCCAAATTGATTTTTTTATATAACAATTTTCATCATGTTTTCATATTAGCAACCAGAGAAACTTCATAAGCAGGCTGATATCAGTCATACTTCAGGGTGACAAACAGCAAATGTTTGCGAAACAAAGATTAGCAAATGAAAGATGAAAGGGTTTAATGTTCCGTTCATGGCATCCATCGGCACCTTTCCATTTGTCTAAAGGTTTTGTTCACTCCAAAATCCCAGAAAGACATATACGGTTTTCAGATTTATTGACTACCACACCAGACTCATATAAAACATGGCATAACTAGTTGTATGTGAACATCTGCAAAGTTTTACCAGGTGATAACTCCTCTCTCTAATTCTCCATTCTTTCACATGGAAGTTGATGCAGTCATCGTCCTCTGAGTATTTCCAAGGATGATGACGATGACGGTGACATCATCGTGGTACTTTCTCCTACTTCCGACAGGTATCCTCATCAGTTCTTCAGCAGTTAAAGCTGGTAACACATGAGAAGAAAATGCAGTCAGGACTTCGCCTTAATTCACATTAATTGACCTGTATGATCAGGACAACTACTGATCAAATCAATGCAATTTGTCTCTAACACAACGTGAAAGAGCACACGTGAATATTGGCTTTACAGAATTACTGATAGGCACGCCAGTAGTGTGTACCATCTCATTATTTCAAATTTTAATAAGTAAAATTAAAAAAAAATTTGGAAGATACCTGCTTCTTTGGCCGCTTTGAGTAAAAGTTGCTCAATCAGATATTTTGCAGGATCCCCGATCGGGTTATCATGCATAAACTGATAAACCAACCAAACAACTTCATCATTGCTGAAGAAATCAAATAAGCCATCACTACCAAGCACAACAAACAAATCACCATCTGTAACTTTGTGACACAATGTGTGTGGATTTGTATAAACATAAGGTGGGCTACACAAATTGCGAACTCGAAGAATGCCCATGAGCGCATCATTGAACTTTTTCTGCAAATTGACATAAATACATATGTATTAGTTACAACTGTATGAGTGATATGGATTTTTTTTTTCAATTATCAGAAAATAAAAAGGTACCTGCTTTAGATAGCCAACTCCAAAAGCGCGAGTAACCTTCAGCTTTCCTTTTATTTTATTACTCATTACAACTGAAGCATCATTGGGATGGTTCACTATAAGCTTTTGGTACTCCAGTGGATTTTCAAGTGAGTGGATCTCCGTCAACTGAGTGGCCTTTAAGGTGCCCTTTTCTGCATATTGCATGGAAGCAAGTACAGCTCTGCTATCCCCAAGATTCAAGATGCACAAATCTGATCTATGAAGAAGCACAACCAGGACACAAGATCCTACTGAAACTAAATCCGGTCTATCATCCATCTCCTTTTCAACCATGGATAAAAAGTCATTCTCAGCTTGCTCAACAGCAGAGGTAAGGCAATTCAGCAAGCCAGACCGAAATGTTTCATAACATTTTATATCTTCATTTTCTGCAATTTTCATGGCCAGCGTTAACTCACTCCTGATACCATTAAGAGTGTTTTCAAATGACTGATCCAGACCGGTTTGTTGCTTAATCTGACACTCCAACAAATATAAGTAATATACTATATTATCATATAGAGTTACAGCTAGAAAATCAGCTGCATCTCTCCCGTTAAATCCATCATATATCCCACAAATCAACCATCCGTTTTTCTCAGAGCAGACAGCTTGGACTCTATCCTCTCCAGCAGCTCCACCTGCCATTTTCACCTCCGTACTGGTAAGAAAATTCGATGATATGGTTGTTGGAGCGCTGGATCTCCAAAAATTCTTACTGATTTCAAATATGAGGCTCTCAGTTGATGCAGGGCTTCCTAGTGAATTGGATAGCGAGTCCAATCTTGACATTGATGGCGAAGAAACAATTTTTCTGAAAGAGTTTGGAGAATCTAGCTCCGGTAAAATTTCTTCACCAATAAGACCCTTACAAATGTTTGTATTGGCCAGTGTGAAATTTGCACTAATTGCAGCACCAGATAAGCAAGTAAATGAGCCATTTTGTGAGCCCATCATGGTACTAGTTCCAAATTTCTTCTTAGGAGCGACACCATCCCCATGATCATCTTCAGGACACAAACTCTGATAAGAATCACGATGGTATCCAAAGCTCACATTGAGATTGCTATAACTCTGGACAAGCATATCCTCTTCATCAGAGCTGATGCTGTGATCACTAGTGAACAGTTCTTCATCCACCATCATTTTTTATAAGGTATAAAATCAATAAAAATGTGGAGTAGCTGTAACACTTCTTTTTCAAGGTTCCAATGCTATTCAAATGCCATGCCAAGTACAGCTTCTTTATACATGAACGGGAATGCAAACCAAACCTGAAATAGTATCACAAAATTTTCAAATACAGTATGAATACCGTAACACAATAAACATACAGACACGCTTGCTTAGTAATGAAATTACAGTACATACTTCTAGATCTCCAGCTAGAATGAAAGACATTTTCCCAGAGCAATATGCAAGAGGAGATTGTAAATCTACTATATTAGTTCCAAGCAACTAAGTACAGCCAAGGACGAGTTATAAATGATGGCACGTGAACAAGGTATGTTTTTCTGGCCTAGCGATACAATGGTTGTTTTGAGTAGAAAGTTTGTTTGATTATACTTGGAACCACATAAGCAGGGAAATTTGCGTGTCCCATTAGATGGGATTGTCATGAAACAGTAAGAAACAACAAATTTGACTTGTCACCAGACTTTTCGCATCCAAAGAATTCTTCTTGGAGGAAAAAGTCCCACGAATAATATTATAACTGCTACTAGAACAATACAACTGTATCTTCTTACAAAAAATTTAGAAGCACTCATTCTATACTCTCTGGTCTTTGTAGTTAAGCTACCGGACATGCTGAGACACAGGACACAAGTTTAGTTCTTGGAAAGAAATAACATTTCATATGCTAGCAAGCTCCACAAGATCCACTCTCACAATATTTCCTTTTTCACCACAGTAACAAAGATTAAAAAAAACACACAAGGATAACAATCTTGATTCCTAAACAAGACAAGCATTAGGATGGGCTGGCAACAGTAACCTGAAGTGAGAAGGGGTTGCTTCTTCTCAAAGACTTATCTCGCATACGACAGAACCAACCAGGTTTGTGAGCTTCACCGCAGCGGCTGTGACCGGTGCCTCCGCAGCAGAAATTGACTACAGGTCTGTGAGCTTCACCGCAGCGGCTGTGACCAGTGCTTCCGCAGCCGAAACTGACTTCAGGTTTATGCGCCTCACCGCAGCGGCTGTGACCAGTGCTTCCGCAGGAACTAACCTTCTTCGTAGCCTTCACCTGCGCCACGGGAACCGCATCAGAAGAACGGCCGAATCATGGCGGCAGTAAGTGGGGATAAAAATCATTTTTTTTGATTGGTACTACGTACAGATGCATCCATCAAGTTTAAAGAGATGGGAATCGGGCCAGGTGAAGCAGCCCCTGGTCTCCCCCCATCCCGGCCTGAACCCCGCCCCCAAAGCGCAGAGAGATGAACCAGAGAAACCAATTCGCCTCAGCACAGCAGTCTCGCTCAAAGGCCCTGTCACAGACCACGAATCAAAGAACCATCAAGCCAGTGGATTAAAAAAACAAGTAAGCATCTACAGAACGCGAGCCAGGGGAGGGAGGAGGGGATACGGTCCGGTCACCTCTCCGGCAGTGATCGATCCAACCGGGAGCCGCAACCCAAGAACGGAGGAGAGCACGAGGAGCGAGGTGGAGTGGCAGGAGGACGAGCAGACGACGGCCAGATGCGGCGGCACGCAGGAGATTGGGAAACTCGGAGGACGGCGTGGTCCGCGGCGAATATATCGGGGCGGTGGTGGACGAGCAACGGGGGAAAGCAAGAACAAACAGACTGGTTCAGTTTCACTCGGTTTGGTTTTCTCTCGTGCTTTATCAACTCGAGATGGATCTGGCCGCTTCCTGTAAGCTGATTGGATCTGCCAAATCTAACCGTGTCGCTCGCCACGTCACAATGATTTTTTGTGCGTGGGAGGAGGAGAAGCGTGTGGCCGGGGAGTGCTTTTGCTTCCGCACTTGCTCACCGAGCGTTTGCGCGGCTGCGAGCGGCGACGTCCATGCCCGCCCGGACTCGAGCTCGGTGGCAGCCACCTCTTTGTTGGTATCTGCTTTCACATAATTTCGTGCTACTTTCGTAGAAGTTTATTTCTATTTTTTATTAACTGGTGTTTTAACTAATAATTAATATCAATTTAATTAAATATAAAAATTAGTATTTGTATTTTTAAATTCATTGAAAGAATTTTTTTCATAATATATATAATTTATATTATTAAGATTAATTAAATACTCTCTCTGTTTTTTAATTGAAGTCGCTGTTGACTTTGAAATTCAACTTTGACCATTGGTCTTAATCAAATTTTTTTTGATAAATTTCATATATTTTAATATAATTTGATTTATCATTTGAGTTATTTGAATTACAACTTAAAATTTTACGCATTCAAAAAAAATTTAATAAGACAAATGATCAAACTTTAATTTAAAAGTCAACGACGACATCAATTAAAGAACGAAGAGAGTATATTCAAATCATTAGTCAAAATTGTAGTCAACAAAAGCTAAAAA